>JAABNY020000098.1:462778-475570 GCA_015164015.2 Brevimyrus niger | reverse complement strand
GGGGGGCTTTCTGCTTCTAGAGCCTTCCGTACGGGTTTAACGTGCAAAAAGACATGATTCTAACAAAAAGCACAAGATGGCTGCTGGAGAAATGGAACAAAATACAAGTGCAGGTGTGTGTGTGTCTTGTAAGGAGAACATGATAAATGTATGACAAGCAGATTTAATCAGGCATCAAAGCAGGCTTGGGATGGGGGGGGGGTTGGTCTGTCTAGACCAGTGTCTTTGAGGAGCAGAGAGAACAACACGTGTGGCCACGTCAATCTCACTCGGGGCCTCACAAACCTGCCCTTAGATCTATTAAGCCCCCTGTGATCCATGACTTCGACGGGGGTGGTGGTGGGGGGGGGGTCACCCACAGCAGGGTCGCATGCCATTCCAGGACAGCGCTGCGGGCCGCGTGCTTTAAATCCATATAAACCCAGAAGAGTCACTCTCCATCTAGGTCATAACCACAAAGATGCTTTCTGGTCTTTTGGCCTAAGTAGAGGGGCTCGGGTACGAAGGTTTTGAGAGCGCCCCCGGCAGCACAGAGACAGCACTGCAGCTGGGCCAGCCCGCCGCAATCAAGAACAGTCATAAGGGATGTTTATTTCACGCAGTTTATCGAGCCGGCGGGCGCCTCCGTCCCGACTCCTGCCTCGGGATAAATGGGATGTTCCAGAACATTCCCCTCGCCTGGGCTTTCCGTATTCTGCTTCATCCTAAAAGCCACCACCATCACGTCACCCCTCCTTACAGCGGCAGCTGGAGACGCCTTCGCAAATAATGACTTCATTCATATTCCATTAGGTGACATGGAGCGACATCACCTCGCGTGAGGAGCCTCGCTTGGGCTCCACCCTGAGACGTGCAGGTAGGTGAAAAGGGTCGTACTGTGACCCGGTGCCAGATAAACAGTGCAGTATGAACGATGGATGGATGGATGGATAACAGAAACATACCAGAAAGTGTTTTTTAAATCTCAGATGTTTGCTCACTCCACCCTAGATATTTCCATTAATTACTTGCCTGGCTTTTACATGAAACGCCCCCCTTGGACCGTGACCCCACAGCCCTATGGTCGGACAGGAATGGTGGGGATTCAAAACAAGCTCGTTACTCACCCTCCAGACCATGCGGTACAGGGGCCAGAACACACTCCCTGAGCTAGTACCCACAGCCCCCCCCAGAGCCTGTACACGAGCCACATAAATCATTCACAGCCTCAATTATTCATCTGGTGTTAATAATCTGTATTCGCCATGCTATGACATTGGTGCTATTCTAGTCCAGTGGGCCTCAACCCAACAGCGGTAACCCACCCAAGAAAAGAGCTACTCTACTGCAGCAGATAATCAGGGCTTTACAATTAGCTGACTGATTACTACGACAGGGGGGGGCGCTGCTACAGGCTACAGAGCAGGGCAGCCTGCCTGAAGGGGGCGCTCACGCCAACACACTGGGTAACACGGGAAGTGAAGAACATCGACTAACCATCCCCAAGATCACGGCCAAGGAGGTGCTCTGCATCAGCCATGTCAGCAGGACCGGCGGAGGAGGGACAGGGGGCCCTGCGGCAGGCGGGGGCAGCGGCGCCGTCATGCGATACTCATCTGTCATGAATGAATGATACGTGGGGTTGCCGGCTCGGCCTTTCGGCCCGGACGCCCCGCCTCCCCCGCAAACCCGGGTGCGAAAAGCATCCCGGACGGGACTCGCACGCTCCGCCGCTCACTCTCTATGGGAAGGTGGGAAATATTCCCTCCGCTGGCAGCGGATTCATCAGCGGGCAGCTTAATGCGACGGGGGAAGCTTAATGCGACGGGGATTTGTGAGAATCCAGAGACCGGAGCTGGGGGGGGGGGGTGGGTTGCTGTTACTGCAGCCGCACCTGATCCTTATTGCATTATGCTGCTACATGCATTATTCAGCCCGCAAACACTGCCCGGTGACGGTGGCCTTCAGCCCTGGCCGACAAATTCAGAGCGGCGGCCAGCAGGAGGCGACGATGACAAAGTCCCCCCGTGAAAAGTACCGCGATTCTGCTGGACGGTTCAAAACAGGACAAAGGGGCGTGGCCTACAGAACAGCAATCGACAGATTGTTGCACCCGCCGCGGAGCTGGTCAGCTGACTGGAGAATCACCAGCTGCTGCGCCATCCTCAGTTAAAGCGGGAGCTCCAGCAGGCCGGCGATTGGCCGAGGAAGCAGACAGGGGGTCCGGGTTCGACCGCAAACTGCCGTGAACACAGAGAGAGCGGGAGCAGGCACGCGTTTACGGACACGGCCCAAGCGGCGGGACATGGGAGCGGCTCTCCGCCGAGGCTGCGAATGTAACACCAGCGAACTCAGAGAAGGCAGGGCGGGCGCCGCAGACGCGAGCTCCGTATGTAGAGGGGGGGGGGGGTCGCGTGGGGCAAAGCAGCATCTTAGCGGCTGAGTTCAGGACACCCCAGCCAGAGGGTAACTGCCCCACGCTAGTCTTGCCTAGCCCTAGTGGAAAAAACACATTTATCTGCACAAAAGGTATTTTTAACGAGGGGAACCGGAGTCTAAATTTAGCGCAGGCCATTTCTATTTCGGAGCGTCGCTGGGTTTGTGACCCTTGCGTGTGAATTCTGCGCGGCGTTGCTGTTTTCGTCCGTGATCCCCGGAGACGCGCAGAGACGCCACGCTGACGGATGGGACCCACGACGTCTTCACGTCTTTTTAAGAAGTGCTTTGAAAAATTGTATAAAACAAAATAATCCTAAAAAAAGAATAGAATAGAAATAAGCCCCCCCCCCCCACATCACAGGCAGAGAGAGTCATTAATAGAGGCTTCCTCTCGTAGGCTGCCAGCATGAAGATGATGGACTGCAGGTGATATGCTAACACCCACACTGTCTGCCCTAATAAATGGCCACAGCCCTAAAATCTCAAAGAGGAGGTATTCTCAGTCTCTCCCGCCTGGGGGAGGGTGGGGGGGGGGTGTGGAGTGAGCCAGAGGGGCTAGACATTTACATAAATACCAGACTGAAGGTAGGTTTTCTCCCTTCCCTGGTTTGGAGGGTGCAGTACCAGATAGCGCTCCCCCCCCCAGGCAGCCCCTAGTGTGAAAACGGGCACTGCCAGAGAGCACATGGTTAAGGACCTGGGTTTTGGAGGGCCTGAGGGTGGAGGGGGGGGGGGGGCGCGTAGCTCCCAAAGGATCGCTGGCTGGGTGGGCACATTCACCGAAGCCATGGATGTGAGCTTAGCCAATCACGGCCGCTCGGTGCCCTCGCGCTACCGAGCAAAGCAGGGACGGCACAGGGGAGCAGGGAGCTTGGGGTGGGCAAACCCCCCCCCCACCGTTACGCCATCCACTGGAGCTGCTGCGGGGCTGAACCTTTGGAGTCACTGCTCACACGGCAGAGTCACTGCTCACAGGGCAGAGTCACTGCTCACAGGGCAGAGCAGCCATCAAACAGGTGACAAGTGGTTAATGTCTCTCCCACAGAGATGTCGCTGTGATTTAGTGCGGATCCAGGGATCCTGTTTACACCCAGCACACGGGGGGGGGGTAGCCCAGGGCTGCCTTTGGTATCAGAAACACAGACCTTTAAAACCAGCCCCATTTACTGCAATCATACTTAGGTGGCCACACCTGACTCTTGAAATTAGTCAAACTTCACAATTAAAGGTTAACGCTGACTATGACGGGAGTCAGCCCGGTGAAATCTTAACTGCTCGGCAAAACACTCCAAGGTCACTACGCAGCCCCCTGCTAATTTCGCGCATGTTCCGCAATCAAACACGACTGCGCGACCTGCACGTCTGAGTGGAGAGTTAAGTAAAAGGAAGAAATTAAGAAAAACCATTTCCTGTGATGCAGTCTGTCCCTGCTAGCTTGAGGAAAATCAACTAAAAATATAAATCTGTTTTTCAAACAAAGTCTTCTGTTGTCCTTGCTTGTATAGACAGTCCAGTTCTTCAAGAACTTGGCAATAATTCACCGCAACTTGAATATAATCCATAGCTAAGTGGGTGCAAAGTACACATCTAATACTATTGCATGTCCTTATGCAACACGGCTCTCAAAGAGATACCTTGATTAACCAATTGTTCAGCCCTATTTAAGAAGGAAGACGCAAAATATGAAGAGAGATTGTGTCAGGGGTCCAAGGCATGGGCTGTGGAAACCTTCTTCATGGTCTCCTATTATTACACAAGTGACTTTGAGGTAAACCTGTCACCCAGCTTCACCATAGTAGGAGGAACATTTCAGGTAGATTCCGCTCCTAGCAGGAGTGCGTGTCCTGGGACCAGCGAGTCTCTGTCCTTATCACCGTGCCCCATCCCCGCTTATGGCAATGAGCAAAGCTGCCCTTTTGCTATAAATACCCCCAAAGCCACTTTGCATCGCATAAATATCCGAAACACCTCTTTTATTGGAAGCGGTTCATTAGAGGCACTGTTTAACCTCTCCAGTTACCTTAATCTGCCTAGCGAAGTTTAACAAGGGACTGCAAGCGGCTTATAAAGGGGAAAGTAAACGGTGTCCAAAGAACAATTAAACATAAGAATAAAAACAGAAGCGCCGGCAGAGGAGCGAGGGAGCGGACAGCAGGCAGTGGCGGGGGGGGGGTCTCCCCCCACGGCCAGTTACAGCAGCACTCAGCCAGGCAGGATGCGGGAGGCAGCAGATACGCTCACTGGCTGACAGGCTGGGGCTGCGGAGCGGTACTGGGCTCCCGCTAACTGCTGACAGACCTTTTTCTGGCTCTCAGGGAGAAAAAAAGCGTATTTATTCATGTCATAAGATAATATTTTCATATTATTTGCACATATATACACGTACATAAGGCAACATGAACATGAGCTCATCTGCAAGTGTCCATCAGGGTCCAGGGACTCACTCCTGCACCACAGAATAATAAACCATATTAAAGGGCAGCACATGAGACCACTAAAAGCCCCTCTGAACTCCCAGTCTGATTTCCATCATTTTCTTTAACATTGACACAACAAAAAACACACTTTGGCATGTTTCACTGGGGAGTTCCTTTAAGTAAGGGGTATTAAATTAAAATATGTCCAATTAAGTTGGTTCCTCTGTCACTACAGTGACAATCACAGACCAGACTGCCCACTACAGGCACGCCAGGTGAAAATCACATTAAAAGAAGCAGAGATATTAATTCATATTACCAAAGCAACCCTAAGAAACAAGATTTCAGTAATTTTATTCCAAAAGGCTCTTACAGGCAACCTCGGCCGTATTATATAAAGGCTTTAATAAAGAAAATTTGCTTGTGGGAAGCGTGTAGGAAGTGCCCGGTCTGCAGCGACAGATGAAGGCGCCACATTAACAGCGTACTTGCCCCAGCGAAGGAGGACTTTTTAATCTCAGAAAAGGACCCGCTGCAATCATCATTCTATAGACCACTAAAAGTACACCACGCGTATATCGGATTGTTAGAAAGCTGCGCGCATTTTTCTGATCATGGGCACATTACAGATCAGAAATCAGTGACATTTAAGGTCAGTTTAAAGGGACGCTTGCGCTGGATGATATGGGGCCATGCCACACAGTCACGCGCAGCTGATGCAGGGCCACAGTGACATTAATGATCGGTGACAAACGGCGTGTCAACACACGCACCGGCACATGCAAAGCGTTTCCCACTTGTAACTTCAGCGCGACACTCGGGGAATGGGGGCTAGTGGGTGTAAAAGAATTAATAGAGAATCGCCCAATATCCTGGAAGTGACCCGTAACACACCCCAGAAACACATGCAAACAAGCATGCATAAACCAAGGCACGCGCGCTAACACAAACACACAGGCGCGTGCGGATACGCGCAGCTTTTGGAAACATATTCCCGCATCCGGATACCCACCTGATGAACAGGTGACGAGGAAAACGGCGAAAGCAAGTTTTGTAGCAGCTCCCATTTTTTCGTAACGGTATAAAATCACCTACTGCGCCAAAATAATTATGGTAATAAAAAATAAATTAAATCCCACGGCGGCTAAACCCGGCGCTGATTGTGCACTTCTTCTGCACCCGGGGAGCTGAGTGCAAAACGCACAGATTCCTGTGCAGCACAAATGCGAGTCTGGGTACCAGCCGAGAGGCTCTATCAGCAGTTTGTTGGCAAAATCCTAAATCCCGGGGAAAAAAGAGAGAAACCCTACTCCAAGATTCCCTGTGCGGAGAACTGAGTTTGACAACCATGTGTCATTTGGCGGAAAGCTTATTCTCCTCAGGTCGACAAAGGGAAAAACAAGCAGCCACTAAATATTGAAGGGATCCCACGTGGAAAATCCTAGGATGTCAGCAATAGTCTCACTTGGAAAAGCTGGCAAAACACAAATGCTGTTCTAAATATAATGCGATCATTGTTTATCAGCTTGTTGCTTTGCGGAAGGGGTTAGTATAAGCCAGGCGTCCGCAACCCTGCTGTTCAAGAACTTAAGGGGGGAAAAAAAATCACATATGCATGTATACGTATATTTCAGAGGAAGCCAACAGCGGCGACAAGAGAAATGCCGTCTTTCGGGTCTTTTGGACTTTTTCACAGGATGAAGCGGGGAGCCGAGCCACTCCGCGGCGAGAGCGGTGACATGTCACCATCTGCCCGCGATCGATGGCGTTAAATTAATTTGGAATTAAACGTCTTGTCACTCCAGCCCGGTCCGCAGTCATGAAAAACGGTCTCCCGAGAATGGGTTCGGCGCACATCCACTCTTCCTCGGAATCGCGAGTGACACAATCCTCAAGAAAGTTGAAGGGGGGAGGAGCAGCTCTTCTAGCAGGATTCAGGTCCACATTTCGGGATGCACTGCCATGCTAAAAATTCCCGAGGAACACCCGGAAAACACGCGGGCATCTCGGTGCTCTGATCGAACCTGTACCAGACCGCAACTACCGCGCTGCTGAACATCGATCCTCCCTCTGCTGCAAGACGCGGTCGGGAAGCCCGTCGCCAGCACTGGCTTATGTAGCCCGAGAGGACCCGATGAGAGTCGGCTTCAAACCGATCTTTTCCGATCACTTCTCGCCGATCCGGAGGGGCAGGGAGGTGGACTCTGGTGTCTCGAAGTGTTCGTCGGCCGTCTCCTTGCTCGAAGCTGTCAGCTCCCGAGCGATCCCCTCCTCCTGCCGTTTCCTTCCCATTCAGTGAGCAGGCTGGATTCAAGATGGCGGTCGGCACGGATTGTTTGTGTTTTTTCACCGCATCTCCGTCCTCCTCCCCCGGATCGGCTCAGCGAGCGACAGTCCCGCACGGTCGACGAAGATGACTGACAGGAAGGGTCGTCCAATCAAAAGCGAGTAAAATCGCGTTCGTTCCACGAATTACCGCCCTCCTGTTTGTTGGATATGACAGCGGTACCTTTCCATACAGAGATGACTGACAGGACGAGTTGTCCAATCCAAATCGAGGAAAATCCCGTCCGTCCCACAAAGGACAGTCCCCTGTTTGTGCGATATGACAGCGGTACCTTTACATACTGATATGACTGACAGGATGGAGCATCCAATCCAAAGCGAAGAAAGTCCTACCCATCCTATAAAAGACAGTCCCCCGATTTGTGGGGTATGACAGCTGTACCTTGACATACTCTGATAAATGACAAGATGGGCCGTCCATTTCAAAGCGAGGAAAATCCCGTTCGTCCCACGAAGGACAGCCCCTGTTTGTGGAATATGACAGCGGTCCCGTTCCGTACGGAAAATGACTGGCATTGCCTGTGACCTCCTGGCAAACAGGCGATCGACCTACCGGCAGTTCTGTGCGGGAATGATGCACAGTGACATTCGTCTGCAAGGGCACATGTTTTATTGAACACCTGCACAGATCGCTTTCAAAAGATAATAAATGAATTTAAAAAGCAACAATATCTCCAAATTCGTGTGCCTGCTCGATGCCTTTGAAGTAGCCATTGAGCCCCTTTTACTGGACTGAAATAGATTTATAAAATGTAAACACGGTGAACGAAGTAATTGTATTACCTCCGAAAAGATGAATTAGTAATGCATTGCAACCAAGAATGGAAAAAGGATATGTATAAATATTTTGGAATCTGCTTAATATACTGCATAATTCGCTGTGTGAGCTGTGTAATTCTATTTCAAAGGTCTGCTTTTAATATTTAACTGAACCGCCAATACAAACTCCATAATAGCCTAAGGTGCTTTGTCTCATGTCACATGGTGAGTGTGTTTCTCAAAACCTGGTGCCTGGCTCCCTGTGCTACACCAGTCCACACTCCTGGGGTGCCCCAATCCACCATGTCTTACTCATCACCTTGAAGTACCTGTTCTCCAGAGAGGTACATTCACCTGCTACATGGTGATAATCACATTAGTCATTGCCTGTCTTAATTAAGGCTGCTGATGTCTGAGTTTAAACAGCCCCCCGGATTACCTGGCTTTTGGCTATCTAGCACTGGGTGTCCCTTCTCTCTGTGATCTGCTCAAATTTGTCATTCTACAATGTCTTGACCCACTAAAAGTACAGCTTAGTTAGACCTGGTGACCGTTATTGTGGAGCTGTGTTGTGTCCAGACTGTATGGTACAGCAGTGTCTCTATGCTGTTTTTTCTGCATGCAGATTACATCCACCATAAATGGTAGGGACCTTTTACCTAGCTGTAGGTAGGTTGCAGATTCTTTATTTGTCACATGCAGTTATAGCTGCTACAACATACAGTGAAATGCCTTTTCTGGCAAGTACCCAGGCCGTGCTATACACACAGTACAAAGGAATAAGTTCTAACGTCACAGGCGTCCGTGGTTTACATTCCCCTAGAAGATCAGCAGTTATGCACATTTTAATGTTATGATGGACACAGTATACAGTAAGCCTCCCACTTTTTGTACTATAAACAACACAGCCAGCACAACCTGAGCTTCCCAGCCGTCAGCCGCACGCGTCACATACTGCCGATCTCTCACCCCCTCGACCTACATACTTACATCTGCCATGAAATCGCATCTCTTTCTA
Organism: Brevimyrus niger; assembly: GCA_015164015.2. NCBI lineage: Eukaryota > Metazoa > Chordata > Actinopteri > Osteoglossiformes > Mormyridae > Brevimyrus > Brevimyrus niger. Next base: position 466,612 of record JAABNY020000098.1, on the reverse strand, counting down.
AAATACTTACAACCGCTGAGCATTAAACTGACTGAAAATGAAATAAATATGTTAGCATCTGCCCTATATGTTATACACATGCGATAAATTTTAATGAAGGACAAAAATACATAAAGAGATCCAAGGCTGATCTTCTTGGCAACGATTGGGTGAAGAAATGGATACTCAATTTAAAAAACACGGCTCGCAGAACACAGGCGTTTAAGTCTCCTGTGTGCTCACCGCAAATTTCTGTAAAAAATATCTTGTCTATTGCAACAAAATATCATTTTTTTCTTTGGCTTAGAACACTTTCTGATTAATATTCTCCATAATCCACCCTTTAATACCTGAGATCCAGCTGACTGTATTTATCATTTTGCATCATAAATAGCATCAATATTCTGATCCATGCAATCAATGTATGTCATTGAATGAGATCGCATCATCCATTAAGACAAATATGAAGGTTTTTGGCTTTGTATGTTATATGAACTATTCAGAATTATTGCATTTCCAATGCAAATTCTGCCCTAGAAAAAATTCTGGAAAAATCCAAGCGGCTTTGAGGAAATCCTTTCTGAGGATAAAAGGGGTCAATGTCTGTTTTTTTGGAATGTTTCCTTAGTATCTATGGATATGTGAGCTGTTAAAGTGCATTTAACCCACTATACGGGGGATGCAGTTTGATGCCAATACTTTTTACAGGACTGTAGTATTTGGCATGATTTTCTGTTACACATTAGAAAGGTGATTTAGAGATTAGAAGCAATATTAAAGGTCAAACAGACCCTCTGGGAAAATTCGTTGGTGAAATGTTTAGTCTAGCTCACTCTGTATAGTCCAACCACAAGCAATGTAAGTTTGAGTGGCTGGGCTTTTATAATCAAGTACAGATATGTGCCAATGGCTGTGTTACGAGGTTCTTCTGTGACTTGATAGTGGTCGATACAGCCCTGGGCGTTCAGGTGGTGGCCTCCACCCACGGAAGATTCAGGGCTTACAGCACTAGAGGCAGGTTATTGACAGCAACTGGAAACTGTGCCGAACAAGGCAGGGCGAAAGGATCTGTTGTGCTGCATTTCGCTTCGCATGGGAACTCGTGAAGGTGTGCGGGAAAATCCGCGGAGCCTGAAAGCAACAACGCGGCAGATGTTGTGGTCTTGGCCAAACAGACAAAAATAATGCTGACAGGAGTTCAGGAATATAATTTGAGATTCTAACATCTAGGTAATCCTCAGATCAAATTTTACTATAAATAAAGAAAAAAAAAAGACATTTATAAAATGTCAGTAGTTATTAGTACATTAGGAGATGCCGGAGGTCTTGTTTCCCCCACACTTTCAGTTTTGTGTGTATTGTATGCATTGTAATATTATACTTTGAAAGTGAACAATTTTTCCATTTGAAAAGGAATATGACACTGAACTTGAAAATATACATTTTATGAAAGGATTCTTCTCCATAAAAGGCAATGTGATTTTTTTGGATGTATTCAATGATGTTTTCAGATAAGTATCTGCAGGCTATACAGTTTCCTTCAAAGACTACAGACCATGTTCTATAGTCAAACTAATAGCTTTATACATTTGTGGTCTTAAAACAAACAGCATGAAAGCATCAGTGCAAGTGGCTGGAATGGGAGAGGGCTGCTCACAAGGGCGACGCTCAATGGCTCAGGGATGTTTTCAAAAATTACATCTGAAAACTTACTTTTGACTTGGAGTTTTTAAGCCCACTTTAAATGTGGACGGAGCGCTGCCTTGGCACCAGACACGCGCGAGTCTTTGTGTGAAAGCTCCCGTAATGCAGGGCTTTAAGCAAGACCGCATTCTGCTTAACCTGCACGCCGTCGCCGGGTCGTGGGGAAGTTTGTTTATGAGATTATTCACTAGAATTGGTGGGCAGAGTCGAGAACCGTAGACAGAACATTTTCAAGGTTGCATACTGAAGAATTGGTCGTGATTGGTCGTGATGGATGAGGAGAGTATTTTTAATCATGGGTGAACAAAAGACACAACCCTCCCTCTGAGGATGGAGGCTGGGGTGCCTCTAGGAGTCCTCATTCCTCTTACATAGCAAAGCACATGGCTCAAGCCTTAGCAACACTCAAATACTTGGGGTAGCAGTACTCAGATACTTGGGATACTATTTTTTTTTGTCGACACAGATTTGTCATTGTGCTGTACTTTTAGGCCTGCGGTTTTACATTTATAAAAGGTTATGCAAGCTGCGTGGGGTCTGCAGCAGGGGGCTACTTTAGACACACATGATGTGTGGTCACTCAGTGTTAGAGCTTCCTTGTATGTCTGTTTGTTTATGAAGCAGTCGGACTAAACGTACCCCCACTTGCTGCTGGAACACTCTGTCTCTGTTACGGTCACCTGATCCTGCACCTGTGGTTTATTTCCTCCTTTGAAGCCTAACATATAGCACGGGCAATATCAGACAAGTTGGCCATATTGTTGCTTTATAACAGACACAGGCCTAAATGGGGGTCCTCGTTCTGAACATATGTTATAATATCTTTTACAGAAACAGGCCGCCGTCTGAAAAACAGCAAGGTTGGGCATATTGTTGTTTCATAACAGGCAAAGGACTGTTCTAGAACATTTTTTATATACTATTTATGTAATACTTTTTTATCTGTACCCAGAAGTCTTCCTGATCTCTGTATTTTACTCTCTACAAAGGAAACTGAAGCTCGATTAACAAAAGTATGTCATCGCAGTACTTGTGCTTTAAAGAAAAGTGATAATAAAGCGAGCAACATGGCATTTGAGGAAGCAGCTTTTGACCTATCATTATTACTCTATGTTAGCAGTTTGCTCCAGAAAATCACTTATGTCACTGCTGGAGGTTAAACACACTTTGGCCATAAATTCAATGCTTTGCTCAACATGTTACTCTGTTAAACCTGAACAAGTTAACCACCTGCCGTCCCAGGTTTTGTTCAGCGCAGCTGTTTACTCCGATGGCTTCGTCTTTAAAACGCTAAGCCCACGTCTAGCTGCCTCGTCACGCGGTGGGCCGAAGCCGCGGTAAATCGGGTTGATTCCGCTTGGCGCCGATCGCGTTAATGGTGAAGGAGCAGCTTTGCACACGGAGCACAGAGACCCAGGCCGGCTGGCGCTCTCCTGCCTAAACACACCCCAGCCTTCACTCCTGAACATCAGGAGTAGTCCACATCAGGCCTAGACTATTAAACATTCCTTATATACCCTTATGGGAACAAAAGTGAAGCATAGTTTGTCTTAAGAATGGCCCTGTAATCTACCTCACGCTTACATTTTTGATACCAGGCAATGTTATTGTGTTATTGGGATGGCTAATATTACTGGAGAGCATGTTGATGATGCTTCTGGAAGTTGCCATGGTAAAATGGACTTGCCCATGGTTATAAAACTGTGCCCAGTTCTTTGAAGCCTGGCAGTACTTTGCTGTAATTTTACCACATTGTCAGGGGACGTGCCGTTTTGAAAGCATGAAAATGTGTTCCTGATGTATCGGGGGATTTTTTTGGGAGTTACACTGAGCATCCATCCATCCATGATCCATCTTCCGCTTATCGTGGTCAGGGTCATGTTGACGGGGAGGGGAGCGGAGGGGTGAGAATTGTATCACAATGCAGGGCACACCCTCTGAACTGGCGGAACCCGGAGCAGCCAGAGGAAACTCACACAGGAATGGGGAACATGCAATCTCCACACACACACAAATATAGCTACACACACACACACACAGCAGGCACATGCGCGCGCACACACACACACACACAGCAGGCACGTGCGCGCACGCACACACACACACACACACACACACACACACACACACACACACACACACACACACACA
>JAABNY020000098.1:438897-449330 GCA_015164015.2 Brevimyrus niger | reverse complement strand
GGACTCAGAGCCAAGGCTCCTCAGGGCCATGAGTGACTCATGGCCATAAAGACTCAGGGCTATAAGCTCCTCAGAGCTATAAGCGACTCAGGCTTGCCCTGTAATGATGCTAGCTCGTTAGCACTTAGCGTGCGCCATGTGTGCCTCCAATAATCCAATTGTAGATGTTTTTTAGGCCGTTACCCATTTTCAAAAATTAAGAAGGCCTTCAAAGCCAAACTTTGTGAGATTCATGTGGGATCGGTCGGCCCATTCCGTGTTTTTGGCTGAAAAGGTAGCGCCCATACCGTTACTCCTGCTAGATGAGATTGGCTTCAAGCGTGTGGCTGCTTTTGTCCCACTGCTCACTTCATGACCGAGATGCATGTTTGCAGCATTCATGTATTGCAGCTCTGCGGTATCTGTTTGTCCGTGCCTAATAGTCCGTGCCTATTTGTCTGTGCCTATTTGTCTGTGCCTGGCCCAGCTGCACCGAGTGACTTTAAATTACCTGCTATCTGCACAGAGACCCCGCCAATCAGGGACAGTCCTGGCTTGTCAGGAGGGCAGAACATTTCCCCCTCTGTCTCTTGGGCTTTTCTTTACAGGGAGCTGAAAGATGCTGCTTGAAATCGGTCGCAGACCATGTAGGGCAGAAGGCGATACCGTTACAGTGAAACTCAAGCCTGTAATTAGAAACGGCTCGTCTTTTTGCCCCTCGGAGATGATTCACAAGGGTTCACGGCGAGGGAAGAGTAGCCAAAGTAAAGCAATCACGGCACACTTTGCTGCGCGTATCGTCAACTTCTCAAAGCGACGAAATTCCGGCAAGCCGTCGTCCCGAATGCTGAAACGCAGGCTTCTCCTGGAGATTAAACGGCCCATGTGGTCCGAACGCTGCTGGAACTGTCATTTCACTATTCACATTTGCTTCCAGAATCACCGCAGAATGGAGTAAACCATGGTAACACTGTGGAACCCGAAACCGGGCGCTAATGGGCTAGGAGGTAACGGCTTTTTGTGTGAAGCAGCCAAACATCAGAGCGGCCTGTCAGGTCCAGCCCAGGTGGGAGGGGGGGGGGTGCTGAGTGATGGAGGTGTGCCCCCATTCTCGCCACAGGCTATAGCAGCGTTTGAAACCCAAGCCCGGTCGAGAACTGCCACCCCCCACGACCCAAACGTCCCTGTCTGAACCCAGACACCATATCATCCTGCGCAGCCTCCGACACGCTTGAGACTAATTTTGGCAGCCCCCCCCCCCCATTGCCGGCCCCCCAAGCTCCTGCGGCTCTAAAACCGGCCTGGAGATTTTCGTTTCAAGTGAAGTTTTCGGGAACTCCCCACGTGTCCATTTGACACCTGTTTTACCCTTTATGAGAGTTTCTTCACCCGTGTTATGTCTGCGATTTAATTAGCCGGGATGGAGTGCATGGATCAAAGGAGCCGCCGTGGAACCTGATGCCCGAAGCAAGTGATGGGGCACAGACTACAGATCAACGGCTTGACTCTGATCCAAAGGCCTGTTCGGTTATGATTGGACAACAGGGCCGATTTGCAAGCAGTCAGGACAGTGAAAAGAAATGCAAATTCCACAAGGGACAGTTTAATGCCCCCACCGTCAAAGCACATGCCCCCACCCACCGCTGGCGGTGTGGAGGTCTGGATGTATCCCACGTTCCTCAGCGATTTCCACAGGACAAAGCAAATGTAGGAACCTGAAACACACAGAACACTCATATCTGAATGCATACCCAGATAACTCTGTAAGTAGGTAAAAACACAAGATGATTTAAGTATGCTGCACCCAGTCGAGCCAAAAATACTCTGTCACACAAAAGTGTTGTTGTCTGTTTAATGTCACCCGCACATAAATGTGTCATTTTTTTCATTGCTGTAACGGACTCCTCCATCTGCGTGAACTGCTCCGCAGGACACACAACACCAAACCTCAACATGCCCAAGTGTTTCTAACCTGGGGGAGGGTCTTTCCCCAGCTGCGAGTTACTCATTTTAGCTCTGGGGGTGGAGGTGGGGGGCTTATTCCCTAATTTCTCACCAGCTGACCCGCACCGGTGCACTTACACCTGAAGCTTTGCATGATGGGATATGCGAAAGCGAACCAATCTGATGCACATATACGAATGACATATGCATATTTTCCCACTCCTGAGCTCTCCGTATCCCGCAGACCTGCCCCCCAAACATGTGACACGTGGCCATTCGGCCTGATAACCGTGGCCTCCTTATTCTCAGTGAGAGAGGGCGAGAGAGAGAGTGGGAAAGAGAGAGAGCATGCGGGAGCTAGAGACAGAATGAGGGAGACAGAGAGAGGGCGAGGCAGCAAGGGAGAGTGTGAAGGAATGAGAGAGAGGGAGAGAGAGAGTGAGTGAGGGGGCAAGAAAGAGAGGGAGAGAAAGTTAAAGAGAGTGAGAAAGAGGGAAAGATAGCGTGAGGGAGCAACGGCAAGAGGAGAGCGTGAGGGAGCGAGAGACAGAGGGAGAGAGAGTGTGAGGAAGCGAGAGAAAGAGCATGAGGGAGTGAGAGGGGGAGAGAGATAGCGTGAGGGAGTGAGAGAGAAGGGGAGACAGTATAAGGGAGCGAGAGAGAGGGGGAGAGAGAGGGGGAGAAAGTGTGACGAAGCAAGAGAGAGAAGGAGAGAGAGCCTGATGGAGTGAGAGAGAGCCTGTCCCCATGGGGAGCACAGCACTAGCCCCTACTCTGTGTGTGACACCTGTCGGGTTAGGGCTAGGCTTAGGTTAGGGTTAGAGTTAGGTTATGTTAGGGTTAGGTTCCGGTGCAGATTAATTTGCCTGTGGAGCACACAGCCATCCATTAGCAGACCTCTGAGCTGCAGGCTGCTGCTCGGCTGCCGAATCTCAGCTCGCTCCCCCTGTCGCATTTCTGAGCTCCGCTGGTCTTAGGCAGAGTACGGACTCCGGAGTAACACCACCTGGATCATCAGTAAACCTGGCTGCTTTTCCAGTGCTCCCACTCAGACACTCCTCATCTACTGCCCTCGTCCATCCTCCAGGTGCAGACAGGACCGGAGATTCCGGTACCTTCTAGTCTGAGTACAACTGGCATCATCTGTGCTCTGGCTGCCCCCCTAGGCTCTCTCGACCCCCTATCCTCCCCTGCCCCATGAGCCGTAGCTGCTCTTCCGATTGGCCATTTGAAGCCAGCATCCTGCTCTGTCCCATCTTACATATTGAGTATGTGTTCATGTTTTATACACCTTTCTGCCTGTTCTAATGATATTTCTGTTACTATAGCATCACGACATATGCGGAGCTTATTTATTTGCTGTATTATTTGCCTTTATTTATCTACTTTTAAACTTCTGCAGGGTTCCAATGCAGAGAGACGTGTTTCTTGTTTCCTCTCTCGTCCAACGCATTTCATTGTAATGTTGACCCTGTGTTAACATACATATGACAAATAAATAAACTGAACTGAATTAAAACAGCAGAGAATGTAACTGTAATCTGTGTCTATGATGCTGGCCAGATAACAATGAGTCTGATTCTTCAAGGTCGCCACCAGCTGCAGCGTCAGGCTAAATAAAGCTGCCGCCAGCCTGTCAATGTAAACAGGCACTAATCACTAACCTGGAGTTAGCGCCCCCTCCGATTAGCAGCCCCGGGTCTCGTGGCTGCTCTCAGGTGCATGTGACCCCCAGGAACCAATCAGGGGGGCTTGCATTGTTTCAGTGACGGAGACGTACGTGCAAAGGGAGCTTCCTACTTTCACGAGGGGATGCCATGCCGCCACACTAATGTGATATAGCATTCAGCGTCGGTCGGGCCCAAAAATACACCCAACCTCCGGTTTACGAGCTCGGAACGGGGCCTGATATCAGGTTTGCTTTAATGAGACGGTCACATGGGCCCTACTTTGAACATAACAGTGTCATGAAATAATTGGACCGTTAGATCATGATTGAAAACGGTAGTGTAACCCGAAGCACAGGCGGACGCTGGGGGCGTCTGACAGGCAAGCGTTCAGGCCGACAGAAGCTAAGACTGCACCCTCGACCGGCAGAAACGTGGCAAAGCCGGGGACAGTCACAGGACACCCAAGCTGCGATTAAAGCTGGTAAATATTTCATAATGTCAGCTTCCCCACAGCAAACAGATCCCCATGAAAAAACACAGGGGCCGGGAAAAATGAAACAAAAAAGGAGATCATTTTCCCCCATCTCTTTGTCCCCGGGGTGCCCGGTGTGGGCGCAGGGGCTCCGTACATCCCAGAGGGGCCTTTTCTGTGCACGTTGTACAGCTGCACGGGTTTGTTGCATCATCCAGTTTTTAAAGAGAGTTCTCAGACAGAAACAGAGAAATGCAGGAAACGGAGGAAGTCGTGGATCACAGGTGGTCTAATTAAGCGTCATCTTGCCGTGGCCGCTGGTGATCACATGCACTCGTGATGGAGCCCGAGCGAGTCTGCGATTAAAACCGCTCCAGTTTAAAGATGGAGGTACTGTGTGGCTTAGACTGCCCCCTGAGAGTAGTGTACCGTTGAGGGTTCGAATCACGCGGCTGGCAGTGTAATACCTCTGTTGGTCCCCTGAGCAAGACCCTTAAGACCCAGTTGCTCCAGGGCTTGTCTGCCCCTGCTATGGCAAAAAATGTAATTTCGAGAAAGTGTCTGCTGCACAAGCTAAATGCTAAAGTGATCCCTAAACCTGGAAACACAAAAGAGGCGTCACTCACATCAAACTGAGCCCTTTAAACCTGTACATTCTCCATGGGGCTCAGTCAGTCATAGGTCGGATGCCCTTTTCAGGAGCGTCTGGGATCAGGTTGGATTTGTGGGTGTGTGTGAGGGGGGGGGGGGCAGTGTGTGAGAATGCATTTGTGGAAAGCTTGCCGGAATGGAACAGAAGAGGTTCCCATGGTGACAGCTACTTCAGGACCCCATGGGGGGGTGGGTGGGACACAGGCAGGCAGTGGAATAGGCCCTCAATGGCATGTTCGCAACCACAGTCGCACAAGCAGGCACACCATGTCACCAGAGGCGGCAGGGCAAAGCTGACGGTGCTTTAACAGCCAAGCAGAACGACAACAGACTCTGGCATCATTCTGAAATGCCTCCACTTACGTAACACCCAGCAGCCAACATTTACCCACCGAATAGATGTTTCTCAGCCACAGTGTATCATGTGGTTTTAAATCGATGACCAATGGGAGTGCCAGATTTCAAAAATGAAGGGATGGGGGTTAAATATCTTGGATTTGTATACAAGAGCAGCAACCCCTACTGCCGCGCAGCACTTCAACACACAGCTATTCTAGTTGTAGATCTGTCTCCATATCTATGATGAATTGCTTCTCAAATATTACACAATTAAAATGTAGTTTAGAAGTGCAAGTATATTAACACTGCTGTGTTACTTTGGACTGACTTCTGACACACCAACTGCTTTTGTGAGAAGCTTTGACAGACAGTAAGAACGAGATACACGGATAACTCTCAGCGCCTGTGTCCGGAGCATGGATGCCGTCACTTCAGTCACCAGGCAGCATTTGTGATGAGTGACATCACCTAGGGTGAGATTTCTATTGGCCAGACTGCTGTGGTAACACTGGTGCCCTTTGGTTCACTGTGATGTTGTCTTTTTGTCATTTACACATAAAAGGAGTGACAATGTAAGGCTAAACAGGCACCGTTCGTCACTGCAGGTGCCCTTGTTTAATCCGCCTCCATTGTCCCCTAGCCAGTGACGGTGTGTTTCTTTAGAGCTGGGAGGAAGGGTGGAGCCCCCCCCATGGGATGAATATGGAGGGTGAGGCCCTGAGGAGCAGAGGAGTCGCGTTTATGGGTCCTGAGCTCTCGTTCGCCGCCCTGCAGGGCCCCGTCAGGGGCTGTTCCGAAGGCAGCTGCTATCTACCTCATCTCCCATGCTCCCACCCCCAGACACGACCTTCTGGTCCTGACCTTCCCATCAGCAATGCAGGGCTGAACGGAGGCACCCAATTGGACCAGAGACCGGCGCCGTCCAAGGAAATGACAGCGCTCTGGCGGCTGCCGGTTTCCCGGGTGATGTTGGGGGGGGTGCCATCTGGTGCAGACTCGACAGAAGTGTTTGGTCTGCAGAGTGTCCTCGGCGGCTGCCCGGCCTGCAGAAGAGCCAGTCCTCAGAGATGCCCCCCCCCCCCCAAGCCGGTCCTCCCGCGTTCACACTTCTCCCCCGCTTGGTCTGCCAGCCGGGGTCCCGGCCAACGGCCCTCCCCCAGTCCCTGCATCCGTCTCCATGGCGAAGCACCGCAGATGCTCGGCTCTCGGCAGGAACCTGCTGCGCTCGGGCCAGCTCCTCTCCTCTGTCGTACTTTTGGGGAGGGTATAGGGGGACATCTCTGCCTGCCATCGCAGTGATGCTACACATCACAAGTGCTGGGTCATGTGACTGACAGCCGTCATGTGACTCTGTGTACCTGAGTCAGACCATTTTCTGGTACAGATAAATACAGCAGCTGAATACAGAGCAAGACAATCGAGCTTCGTGCCATGAGGAAGATGAAGCTATGTGGCCATATGCTGAGATACATAAGAATATACTGGGATATATAAGGATTTATGAGGGTATACAGGGATACATAAGGAAACATGGAGATACATGAGAATATATGTGGATGTATAAGGATAGATGGATATATATTGCAATACATAAGGATATATGAGGACACATAAGGACATATGGGGATATATAAGTACATATGGGGATATATCACAATTTTTGAGGTTATGTTGCTTCTAATAATGTCCCTACAAAAACAACAGCTGGAAAATCTCAGGAGCAGAGCATCCAGGGTCGAGGCCGGCTGTATCCCTGTGGTGTGGCTGGAGGGAGATCAGGCAGCTCTACCATGCTGAAGGAACTGTGATGGTTTTAAAAGGGGATTCATGATCAGGAGGTCACCAGTTCAAATCCCCGCTGTACCCCTGAGCAAGATATGACCTGGACTTGCTCTACTAAAGTTATGATGCAAGCCACAGTAATTCAAAAGCCTTTACGCCTCATATATGAGTCCTGACACAGGACTGCTGTGAATGGAAAGCACACTCACAATGTAACAAATGACACAAATCGCAGCATATTAGACATACAAGTCGCAGATACATATTAGAGATACAAGTCGCAGTATAATGACACAAACTGTAGTGTGACAAACTGCACAAAATGCAAGTGTATCAAATGGTACAAGCAGCTATGTAACGAATGACACAAACCACAGCGTAATAACTGTCACAAAGCAGCAGTGTTACAAATAATACAAATCACAGTGCAACGAACTGCACAAACAACAGTGCATAGAATGGCACAAATCATTACACTGCACAAACTGCAAAAATGGCTGTGTGACAAATGACACAAATTGTAGTGTAACAAACAGCACAAACTGAAATGCAATAGATGTCACAAACCACAGTGCAACAAACAGCAGTGTATAAAAAAAATCACAAACCGCAGTGTGACAAACTGCAAGAATCACAAAATGGCACAAATCATAGTGTAACAAACAACACAAACTGCAGCGTAACAAATGGCACAAATCACAGTGCAACAAATGGCACAAATTGCAGTGTAAAATATATAAAATGGCAGCATGAAAAAGGACACAAATCACAATGTAACAAATGGCACAAATTGCAGTGCATCAAAAAGCATAAATTGCAGTGTATCAAAAAGCACAAATCACAGTGTAACAAACAGCACAAATCACAGTGTAACAAACAGCACAAATTGAGTGTAACAAACATCACAAATTACAGTGTAACAAACGTCACAAAATGGCGGTATATCAAACAACACAAACTACATAACAAACTGCACAAACTGCAGTGTAACAAATGGCACAAATCACAGCGTAACAAATGGCACAAACTGCAGTGTAACAAACAACACAAATTACAGCGTAACAAACTGCACAAATTGCAGTGTAACAAATGACACAAATCACAATTTAACAAATGCCACAAAATGGCAGCGTGACAAAGGACACAAATCACAGTGTAACAAATGGCACAAATTGCAGTATAACAAATTGCATGAACAGCAGTGTAACAAATGACACAAACTGCATTGTAACAAATGACACAAACTGCAGTGTAACAAATAGCACAAATCACAGTGTAACAAAGGACAGAAATCAGTATAACAAATGTCACAAATTGCAGTGTATCAAAAAGCACAAATCACAGTGTAACAAATGTCACAAATCACAGTGTAACAAATGTCACAAATCACAGTGTATCAAATGTCACAAATCACAGTGTAACAAACATCACAAAACAGCAGTATAACACACATCACAGTGCAACAAATGGCACAAATTGCAGTGTAACAACCAGCACTAATCACAGTGTTACAAATGGCACAAATCTCTTAATTCATGCAAATGTCACACTTGGCTCCTTGCTGCAGCCTTTCACCCCCCCAATCCTATCCTCCCACAGATGCCTTCATCCACCAGGACCCAGTGAAAGGAAAACGGCCCCCGCAGCTTGCATGATACACACTCCACACTCGCGTCAGGCTTCCAGTGCATTCTGCTGGTCGGTGTCGCGATGGGATGCTGATAACAAATGAGCCCGGGAGACGTGGACGGATTCACGGCCCATTAGCGAGGAACGAAGAGCTTCACCGAAGGCGGCTCAGTTCCCCATGTGCCGCTGTCCCCATCGCACTGTATTCTAGGGTTAAACGCCTGGGCGCACATTCGATTTGCTGTCAATGAACCACAGACGAGCACAGAGGGATTATTTTTTTCAACATTACAATCTTATTACCTTCCTGCGGTCGGTAACAATGTCAGACAAAGATGGAAAGATGGAGGACGGGTGAAGCAAAGAGATGTCCCCAGAGCTGCTTATCCCGTCCCGAAATAGCAAACTGACCTAGTATGCAGAATATTCTTCCATTAAGTAGGGAAATAAGGCAGCACCGATCAGCATGTTTTATATAAATACCCCTCCCAGTAATTACAGAGTGGCCGATGCAAACAGCTACCCGTAACGAGCTCCTGGTAGCAGAGAGGGACACAGCCTGACACCAGGCCCCGGGGTCAGCTGCGTCACTCCCTCAGCGGGGCCTCGTGCGAAGAGCGTCTGGCCCTCTACATGGTGAATGAGGACACGGCAACGGTCCCCGGGGAAGGCAAGGTGTGCAGGAGAGACCTAGTTCTCCCGCAGAATGCGACTGACCCATGCCTTCCACCCAACAGTGGTGCACAGACGGCAACTGAAGGCTTTGACTGGTAAAAAGTACAGCAGCCAGTAGTAACCAGCCAACTTGATAAGTTTGGCCATGACAGGACAAACTAGGCCACGTCCAGCTTCAGGTCAGCTCCGTCTACCAACCTAGATCGTGACAACAAAAGTCCCTATTCTGTTATACCCATCCATGCATGCATGCATCCATGCATGCATCCATGCATTCATCCATGCATTCATCCATGCATCCATGTGAGATTTAACATCCATGAAGAAAAACAGAAATGGCGTCACAAAAACAGGAGATTAAGAAATAAGAGAAGCACGTAGCGTAATGCTTCCATGCTGCCCTGCGGACTGAAGCTGCCACTCGCATGTCGTGTTTGAGCCTGACAGCGGTGGCGCAGCCCCATTGCGCAGGATAACTGTGACTGCCCTGTCCTCACCCCTCCCATCTCGATGGCCACACTGTACCAGACTTGTTAAAGCTGCAAGTTCGGCGCAGCACCCCTGATACGGCGAGAGGAATGCCAGCCTGGCGGGAAATGCGACGAGGCGGGCGACACTGCAGCGGAACACGCTCACACCGCATGTGTCACGTCTGACACTGCATGAAAATGGGTCAGTTTGCCACATAAAGAAGGTGAACTCAGTGACACGAGCGATTTCCGAAGGCTGATCGAGAATTCTGGGTGTTTTCCATTCTCATAAAGGAATCATTCACAGTTAGTGCTGGATAGTGATCCTGCCCCAGCTTGCTGTGTTACTCCCTGTCCCCCCAGGCATTCGGAGTCTGCAGTCCCCAATATGTGACATGGGCTGTAACCTCAGGCTGTTCCCAATGGGAGGGGGTCTGGTTATGCTGTTTATTACTATGCATTATAAGTCTGAACAAAGCAACCCCAACCTGCACCCCTACTGCTAAACACAACATCCTCGCATCCACCAATCAGAATGTGCAAATTAAATTGCCTTTAAATAATGCATTAGGCGGGGGTGCTTGAACGTGCTTTTGTACTACTGTGGCGTCTCTGGGTCCCGAATTCTAATTTCTGACGTATCCGCTCCTGCCCCCCTTACACCCACCCCCCGTCACCCCTGGTCAAACAGGATGGCTGCAGCCCCTCCTAACGCCCCCCCCCCCCCCCCCCCCCCCCCCGGGCGCCCCGCCCCCCATGGCCCCGGGGCCGCTTGGAACCCCCCTCCCCCCTCGGGGAATTCCCCCCCCCCCCCCACCCCTT
>JAABNY020000098.1:413795-424638 GCA_015164015.2 Brevimyrus niger | reverse complement strand
ACCCCACCCCCCGGCTGGGCCATCCACTGTCCCACGTCCAGTGGAAAGAGAAGAATGAGATGTGCAAAGGAGAACCAGCCTGAAGTCACGAACCAAGACCCCATCAGGGGCAGGAACCATCATGGGGATGGGAACCAATCAGCAGCCGGGACCTGGGAGCTGACCAGGAATCTGGGAATAATCAAATGAACTTTGCAGCATAAACACCTCACGGGAGTGGCTACTAACGCAATAAAGCTCTCCCCCCCGACTGTGGAAATGCTCCTTTTCTTCTGCTGCCTGGATTCTTATCTGTCTGGGCACTAAATATTGGCTTGTTCCATAAAGCATTACCTCACCCCACCATAACACAGAGACGATATGATCTTTTCCCTGTTTTTTCCTTTGTGCCGTTCCTTCCAGACTTGAGCTTACATAATTCCCTGCTATTGCCTGGGAAACCAGGGTCACACTGTTATCATGCATCTCCCTGTAAAAAACTCCGAGCAGAATGTGAGCTGCGAGTGGCTGCCTGTAGGCCTGGAAGCGGCCTCTCCTCAGCATATGGCAGGCCGCCGACAACATCTGCATCCCATTATAAATCCGTTTGAATAAATATTTTAATAATGTTTTGGGATTAAGGGCATCTGATACATAAAATTACCTCTGAATTGCAGTTAGAGTTCTATGTTAATTGTAAGTAGCCTAATTAGACAGCCATTTAAGATGCTTCAGAAAAGACGAGCAGGGAATTCGGTAATTGAGTGTATAAATTGAGGCCTGATGAGGCAAATCAGTGTTTATTTATTCTTTTGGAGTGTTTGTAAATATTGTAAAAAGTTCTCTGGGGTGGGGAGGTTGGCAATGGCACCGACACCCGGTGGGTGATGGTCCGCATTGCTGTTGACCATGACCGTTAAGTTCCCCTTTGCTGGAAGGTTTACCACAGGGTGGTGGGGGCAGCACCGCCCCCCCTAAGGCCCAGGTGGAGCCAAAGGTGCCTCAGCACAGGCAGACTCCATCAGAATCGGGGTGAGGGTATGCGGAGGCGTCCGCTGGTCCCGTCTCGTCCAAGACTCAGGATTGGCTGCGGCGTCTTACAGCAGAAGCCGCCACATTCACCCTGACGACCGCATGATGGAGGTGTCCTTCGTCCACCCAGGAATCATTTATGAGGTTCAGGTTTCAGTCGACTTTAATAAAGATCCAGTATGTCACTGTATGGGGTAATGAGTGCGATACTGGGATCGAACAATAGGAATAACAGGGACTGGGAAGAGGGAGATAAAACCAGCATTTTCAATTCACTTCAATCCTCTTCATCCCTCGGGGGACATAAGGCTGCAGTGATCTCCCTCCATCGCATGCGCTCCTTTGCAGTATGTTGTGCTTCTCCCCATGACAGGTTCATCTTTGGAAGCTCCTGTACCACAGCTCTACGCTGCGTGTTTTTGGGTCTCCCAGGTTTTCTTTTTTCAGGTCATGTCCATCTTAAGGCAACTCTTGGGATGCAGTCTTGCTCCATCCTTAACACATGTTCATGCCATCTTATGCGTCTTAATGTAACGTCCTTGGCGATGCCTTGAATGCTTGTTTTCTTGTATAGTTGTTGGTTGGATGTTTTGTTGGGCCAAATAGATCTGGAAGATTCGTCTGAGGCGTCTGTTGTGGACGACCTCAAGTCTCCTTATGTCTGTATTGACCACACACTAACACTCTGAACCATACAGGACAGACTTTACGTTGCTGTTGTACAGGAGCATCTTAGTTTTTAGGCTGTATTGTTTAGATCTCCAGATGGAATGGAGTTGGAAAAAGGCACCCTGAGCCATTCCCAGCCTTGCTCTAATGTCTTTATGGGCAGCGCTGTCCTTGCTGATAAGGCTGCCAAGGTAGCTGAAGTCCTCCACAAACTTGGCATTGGATGCCTCTGGGTTTGTCTGCTGTTGCGTTGGTTGTGATCCAGTCTATTGAAAGTGGGAATAGGATGGGAGAGATGATGCACCCTTGTCTCACTCCGGACTGTACAGGGCACCATTCAGTGAGAGTGTTGCCCAAAAGGACACTGCACTCAAGTTTTTCATAGAATTGTATGATTATAATTATCTTAGGTAGGATTCGTTAGTACTGGAGTATCTCCCAAAGACTGTTATGATGGACACTATCAAATGCCTTCTTGAAATTGAAAAAATTGATGTACAGGGGTGTGTTGCATTCCAGACACTGCTCTAGGATGTTTTGCAGTGGTCTGATCCATACATCCTCTTCCTTTCCTGAAGCCTGTTTGTTCTTGTCTGAGCCTGGAGTCAATGGCTGTTGAGGACGACTCTGCAGAACACTTTGCTTGGGATGGACAGAACGCTGATTCCTCTCCAGGTGTCACAATTTGTGGTGTCGCCTTTCTTTGGAATTTTGACTATGAGGTTTTTGGACCAGTCTTTGGGGATGGTATCACTGTTCCAGATGTTTTGGGAGAGATCAGAAAGGACTTTAGTTGATGTAAAAATGTCAACCTTCCGCATCTCCCCATGGATTGCATCCAGGCCACATGCCTTGCCACTCTTTAGGGATAGGATGGCAGTTTTGACCTCTGAGGGAGGTTGATGTTAATATCCAGGATGTAGTCTATTGTTATGATGTTGGCAGGTTGTTCTGGCTCTGGGTGACTGAGCACTTCCTGGAAATGTTGGACCCATCTGGCTGCTTGCTCACGCTCTGATGAGCAAATGTTGCCGTTCTCATCCCTAATGTGGGTGCTTTGGCTTGTGTTGTTTCCACAGAGTCCTTTGGTGATCTTATATACAGTTCCTAGGTTCCCAAAGGCTGTGGCCTTCTCTGCCTCCTTTGTCAGGCTTTCGGCAAAGGTCCTCTTGTCTCTCCTTGCACTACTCTTCCCTTATTTGTCCCTGTTTTTATAGGACAGCTTGGCTTTTTCAATGAGTCCTTGGGACTTGAGGCTCAATAGCTTTGTTTTTAGCTGTTTTCTCTCCTCACTTTTCTGTCATCTATTAGTGGATAACCATTCTTTGGCTCCTCTCTGTTTTTAGCCTAAGACTTTCTGTGCTGTTTCAGAGTATATGCTTTTGATGATGTTCCATTTGTGGTTTACAGAGGGAACTTCTGTTGCAGAGGTAACATCTAGTGTGCTAAAGTGGTTCCTCAGTTCCAGCACGGGTTCCTTGTTTTTCTTTGGGTAATTGAGCTTTGCAATATCTAGCATCTTCTGACTCTGGCCTTGTGGCAATAACTTCTTCAGCTTGAGCTTGGTAGTGGCAACGGGCAGGTAGTGGTCACTGTAGGCATCTACAACTGGATATGCTCTCACGTCTTGTAATGACCTGCACCACTTCCCATTTAATTATGAGGCGGTCAATCTGATTGACGGTTCTTCCATCAGGTGACTTCCATGTGGGTCACCTTGTGGATGTTCTTGTATGGAAATATAGTTCCACCAATGACAAGGTTATTGTTCAAACAGAAGTCAACAAGGCATTTGCCATTGTTGTTTCTTGTGCCATACCCATGTGTGCCTATTGCCCTCCTATACTTGGAACTGTTGGTTCCCACTGCAAGATGGTCAGTTTGCATAACCTGGAGTTGAGGTGCACTCTGATCAGCCTTTTGCTTACTGGTTCCCACTCCAGCAAGGTTTTGGCTTCCTCTTTGGAGATTATGATGGCTACTCCATGTGTATGGCTGCTCTCATGGCCTGAGTGTTGGATGATGGATCCATCTTCTAGAACTTGGCATCCGGAGCCCTATCAGTGGTCGTCCT
The DNA here is from genome assembly GCA_015164015.2 of Brevimyrus niger. Taxonomy (NCBI): domain Eukaryota; kingdom Metazoa; phylum Chordata; class Actinopteri; order Osteoglossiformes; family Mormyridae; genus Brevimyrus; species Brevimyrus niger. The sequence continues at coordinate 420,884 of JAABNY020000098.1, read as the reverse complement.
GAATCCCCAGAATGTCCAGGTGGTATTCATCTCACTGAGGACTTGCGCTGTCTTGGAGGTCTCGAACATGGATCAGACATTCCATGCTCCCAGGCGGATCTTGATATTTGGCCCACGCAGTGTCCCCATCGCTCCCCTTACTTCCTTTTGGCTTTCATTGGGGTGGTCATACTGCCACTCAACGAGCCTGGCCTGATGTCGATGGGTTTGCTCGTCGTAGTTTCTGTGACGGTAGCTTTTTTTTTACAGGGTGCCGACGTTAGTGCTACGCCCAACCCCCAACCTGGAGGACCAGTGTGCTGTCTATCGTATGGATACTCGCCTAAGACCAGTCTGGTAAGGTTGGACCTGCTAGGAGCCTCCCAGCATAGCTCTTAGGGTCTTTAAAGCACGCAAGCCTCTCCATCAAGACAAGGTTATAGCACAAGGAGAAGATAATAAAACCAGCATAGCAAAGAGAATAAATAGAATAGCGAGGCAAAGGCAGATGAACAGAACTATTACTGGTAATCTTCATCACCTCACTCTTCATCGTGGTCCTCCTCCTCCTTACCTTGATGGATAAAAGCTGTTTACAATTTTAAAAATGTACAAAATTTTTTTTACAAAACCCCACCAGACCATATCTGTTGCTTCAAGCCGGAAAGGCTTTAAAGGGACTTTTTTTCCACTGGTTAATTTGCCAAATTTCCAAAGGACAGTGTATTACATCTCGTTAGTCTAAGAACAGCTATTTGAAATAAAAAAAAACACAAAAAGGAGAAAATTACAAAAGTTACAAACATTCATCCATCTGCTCATGAATCTGCCCGTCTCTGTATCTGTATAGCCAGTCATCCACCGCGAGGATTCGGCGAGCCTGGAAGCTGTTCCACGATGTACATGCGAGGCTGGTTGCACACTGCACAGGGAGAGCATGGGCGCCAAGACAGTTCAGGTTAAATCTAAGGTCAATAATTCACCTAAACTTATCTTGAATAATGAGTGAATGGCAAATTGCCATAATCCACACACCAGGGAACAAGTTATGGAAATGTCAAGTGTATTACTTATGATAACAAACTGAGCATGATTTGGTGTAAAATCCCTCCATGGTGAACAGGAGAGAGCAAGTAAGACCTGCAGCACAGCACATAGCTCCGCTTTAGCGTTTTTAATTAATGTTAAGGTCCACAAGGATCACTGATTGCCGGTACGTTCATAAATTAAAATGGTAACAATGGGCTTTATTGGTTCTGAGCCTCATGTCAGGGGATATTTTAACCACCTCTTGGCTGCACGGCTCATTTAGGTAATCTCGAGATTCATCACTATTCGAAATCAATCTCTACTCCATCCATCCATCCATCCATATATCCATCCATCCATCTTCTAAACGCTCATCCTGGTCAGGGCTGTAGATTGATCTGCTGTTAGGTTTTGACCTTCTGTGCTTATGCAGCGGTTGATGGCTGGATTTAATTCTAGTTAAACTCCTAGTAAATTATGTGCTGTGTGGTTATGTGATACCAGTTACTAAAGGCTGTATACAGCTCATAAATATAAAAAGAATGAATATAAAACCCAAACAGACAAAGAAAAGAAAAATTCCCTTAATGAAGGATGTGGTATTGTGGCTGGAGGGGGCGAGATTAAAAGCTGTCTGTAAGGTGGGGGGGGGGGGGACATACTAGCCCTCTGCCTTGGGGGTAAAAGGCTGGAAAAGAAAGTATGATTCTGTGGCAAAATAAATGTATAAATGGAGGCTCCACAGAGTAAGCCAGAAGGAAGGATGACGCCTCCGTCAGCAAGAGCAAACAAAGCCCTGCAGGGAAGGGGGGTAGCCATCGAAACCCAAGGAGCTTCTCCTCAGTTTACAGCTAATTATACACCAAAGTAAAAACACAGCGCTGCAGAAATGACATTCATTAACTCGCCATCAACAATATTTCCAGCCGATGACCCAAAACAAGCAGCATACTTCTACAACATTAATACACACGGTGGGAAAAGGACACCAGACTCACAGAAATAGAGGGAAGTGAAACTGAAGCTGGAAGGTGCCAGGAACAGGACCACCTGCGACAGGGAAGCGGCGCTTTGAGGTGCACAGACACACGGCCACTTAGGTGATGAAGCGATGCTTCCCTGACTGGCTGGCAGGGCTGCAGATTCTAGGTGCAGAAAGTACTGTACAAACCCAGACCAACCAGCTGAGTACTATGTGATTGTGACTCTTTATACTCTTTAACTTGTCTGGATTTGTACTTTCTACACCTGAACTTTCCACCTCTGCTGACCGCCTGTTCTCACCTAACACATTATATTATGAGGTCCAGATGGGCCATACAGCATCACACAGAATGGCCTAGGTAAACCCAGAACATATACACCATACTGAAGTTATCCCATTTTGGGTCACAGCTCTTTATTTTTTGCCTTAAAATGAATAGAAAAGTGAGGGATTTCAGCTAATCAGTTATTTCTTAGTTCTTAAAAATAAAAAAAAAAGCACGGAGAATCCATTAGAGGTTTACATAAAGACCCCTTTACAGGATTATAACCTATTATTTTCTGATACAACACAGTGGTTTTCACAGCACTGTAATGGTATATTAGCTAATGGTATAGTGCGGTTAGCATTTTGTCATTAGTCTGATCACTGAGCACGTCTACCCCCCAGGAGGAACACGCTGTGCGTTTGGCTGTTGCCGTCAGCTTCTGGACGAGCCCTCATTATGCCGTGTCCCCGGCTGCCATTAATGATTTAAGGTCTGCAGCTCAGACCCTCCCAGCTTCCCGTGGACGTCATTCGTGGGGGGGGGCTAGCTTCATGTTTCTTTAATCTCGTCCCCGTCTCGGTGGCCGGCTGGTCAGGACGGCCGTTCCTCGACGCCTTTAGGGAACTCCAGGCGTCGGCCTTGTTTGCGGCATTCCTGTGAGCGGTCACGTGACCCCGCCCCCCCTTCTCCGCGCCCCGTCTCGGAAAGGAAGGCCGTTTTCACACCCCACACATATTTAGCACGTCAGGTACGAATGTTAGAGCCAGGAATAGGCGTTAAGCGCAGTGAAAGGTGTAATGTGGTAAACGTCCATTCACGGAATGATGTTCAAATCCACCTAACAGCTTCCAATAAATTATTTACATTTATACTTTAAATTTATTGCTTTCGTTTTTATTTTATTGCTGATTTTCTTTTACATATTGTTTGCTTTATCACTCTTATCTTATCTTATCTAGCCAGAGGTGGAAATTTCAGGCTCAACTGCAAATCCAGACTAAGATTTTGCTTTAACCAGCTAGTGGAGTACTCTGTGACTGTGACTCCTCATATTCAACTGGCTGGTTGAAGCAAAATCTCAATCCACATATTGACTTTCTAGACCAGAACTTCCCACCTCTGGGCCGAGCCTGGGCAGCGTAGGGTATGAGGCTTGGTGGGATTCCAGTTCATCGCAGGCGTGTTTGAATGGATGATACACAGCAGCCATTATCACTGTGCTCTGTCATAGTGTGTTAAATTGGGAAAACATGCCGCAAATGTAGGTTTGATGGTAAACCGATAAAGTGCCGAGGGCCCAATATTGATGTTTTTTGATTCTGGTATTATACAATACATAGAGAGGAATGAAAGCAGCATCTTCTGCCCAGTCCTGGATGATTTCTAAATTATTTTGACATTATAACTGCAAGCACTAGAACTGAGCACCTGAGGTCAGAGTAACCTATGCGACACACACCTCCGAGGGGCGCCAGTGGGCCAGACCTGGCCAATCCCGATGCAGGGATGCTAGTAGCATCTACGGGAATCCATTCCCGTCACTCTTTTATAATGTCTCCTTCCTGGTGCTTCCGATATCAGGTGTCACGGTGGCCTCCATTATATCCAATGCCGGCATTGGACGTGCCCTTTACGATAAACGAACGAATCGACGGATAATGCTGAATAGTAATGATCTGCTCACCGTGCCTGGAGCCCCATATCTCAAGCGGATATTCCTGACAGACAGGAGAGATTCCGAAGGCTTCCCTGGCTGCCCGAATCTGGAGGTGTTTGTGAAGTTCAGGAGGAGACATACGATGCGATGAGCCTGGCCTTTATTAAAAGCATCACACCCATTATGTTCTCACTTGCAAGGCAGCAGACATGGGAATCATTTATTTATGGTCCCTAATGTATAGCGAGGAGGTTGTTGTATGAAACATTAGGCTTGCCAGTGTTGTTAGCAGGGTGTGTAGGGGCGGGGCTGCAGACTAACCAATGGGGGGCCTGCAAATAAAGCCTGAAATAAATAATGCAGAAAATCCCTCGCAGTATTGCATCACGCCTGAGTGACACATTAAACATGCACAGAATACATCATGCATTTGTGGCGCCTGCCATTCTGCTCCTATCTAGAGACAGAGCTCACCTGCTGCCTCTTCTTTAAAGATTTTGCTTTTTGACAGCTATTTGGCTGCTTCAAAGCTGCTTGGTTTTAATCTAAGGTAACAATTGGAGTGATATAAGCTTAACTTGTGCATTTAGGAATCGTGACTGAGTCTTGGCCCTGCTTGAGTAAAGGTCTACTGCCATGCTCAGTTGTGTTACTTTACATACATGGGGTTTTCCCATAAGTAGGGTTTTCCAGATGGACTGGGAATATGAAGAAGCCATGTTCTTCGGTGGAGGACAAACTCCCTGTGACATGTTCTCTCACCTCTTAGCCGTGCCGTTTGGGGATTGGGGGGGGGGTCGCCTGTGGGTGGGCAGGCCGTGGAGAAAGAGCGGGTTCCCTCAAAAGGGCCCCCCCACCTCGGTATGTTTCTAGATGCTGCCTTGGAGGATTTTCTCGTGTGTCCTCCGGGGCAAGTGGTGAGGTTCCCCAGGAAGGATGAAAATAGTGTGGCTGGCTGAAGTGTGGTGACCCCCACGGAAACGGGATGCCTTAGAGGACGTCTCGCAGTTTTTGCGCTGCTCCTTGGCTAACCGTGGCTTTTCTGCTTCCCGCGCCCTGATGCCTCATCCCTTGTCTCCGGACCAGTGCTTGCTGGTGTAGCTGGGTGGTCCTGGTTCCGGTCCAGCTGGCCAGCATGCCGTCATGCTCATCGGTGCGTAGGGGAGGCTTTGGAGCGCACCAGAGACACGACCCCCATCCCCTGCCGACCTCAGCCAATCAGAAGTCAGGCAGGCGCCGGACATGATTTAGTAGAGCTCCTGTGACTGCGCTCACCAGCTTGCATCTCGGCATGACGCCTTCGCCCGCTGCCCTTCGCTGGGCACCCCCCCGACCCACAAGCTGCCCCCCTCCCCCTGGGTCTGACACCGCCGGCTCGGGCCCGGCGGGATCTGCGCGGCTCTGCTGTCAATTAATCGAGTCGCCGCGGTAGCGCGTTTGTTTTATTAATGCCCATGACGGTCGTGGGGTCCCTCTGGGTCCCCTCCTGAGGCCTCTCTATTTTCAGCTGCGCTGTACGCGATGTTCCGTCCCTAAAGGGCATGGGAATCAAACCGCTTGGGGAGATCTGAGCGTGGCATGCGAGCAAACTGCGACCCCCAGGAATCTTGGGATTATGGGGCGCTGGAATTTAACAGGCCATTCTTTGCGGGTTCACAGCATTTCGGCTTAAGCTGGATTTGCGGTTTGTAAGTGTCACGCACCTTTCAAACGAAGTGACGGTGAGCCTGACAGGGACAAACAGAGAGAGGCGCAGAGGGTCCTGTTTCCTGGGCACTGCCCCGCCTTTAAAGGGGCCAATGATTTAAATGACAAAGTGCAGTCCCTACGATGACTATACAAGACCATTGCACACATTCGCGTACTAATTAGTTTTGACAAATGATGTCATATAGCTCCTCAGTCCTACAGCACACAGCTTGGAGTGCTTCTATTCAGACCACAGGAGCTGTAGCTTTGTGATAAGGTAGTTTACCAAATCACAGGGGAGGCTACTTTTTTTTTCCTAGAATGGTAGCAGGATGTTGGTGTCTGGATTGCGTCCAATCGGTTGGCCACAGTCTTCCCCAGATCTGGTGGCTGAGCTGGAGTGCAGCCAGGTCAGGGGGCCGAGGTCTGGACAGTGGGAGCGCGGCAAGAACCATGGCAGATTACACCAGGAACAAAGCACACCATCTCCACCGCGGCATCCAGAGCGGCCGGCCCTCGTCGCCATCCCCAGAACGAGGCGCCCTCTGCCTTATTTTTACAGAAATCTGCCGCAGAAGTCGGTTGCAATGTGAACATTCTCTGCTCTCCTGCTCATAAATAACCAGTAAACAAATAAATTAATGAATTATCAGACAGTTATAGGAAGTGACACCCCCCCCCCTCAGTGCACCTCATTAATCTACGGCCTCTAACGAAGACGCCTACAGCAAGAGTCAATCTGGCCGTGTCCAAAACAATCCCAGTCATGTTTCCGGAGGTTTTTATTTTAGAGAGAGACATTACGACATTTAGTGAGAGATGGCAAGCGACCAATATAACATGTGTGATTCCAGGACAGTCTTTCGAATTGTGTGCAGATGGACATTATCTGTGGAAATTCTCTAATGCTGAATGTTATAACTTTGAATACCATCATTATTCCTGTAATATGTGGTATTTTTATGGTACTGGAGACCAACTCTGACCCCATTGACTCCACATCCATTCCCAAATGGCAACCTGTCTTCGGCTCTCTGAAATGATGAGTTTCACTTTTAATAATCACAGTCTCTCTCTTAATGCTCCCAGACAAGGTAATTCAGGGTACGACGCAGCAATGAGTGGCCTGAGGTTTTGATGAACGTGGATTGGAGGATTGCGTGTCATGTGATATGGTGTGGAGCCTGGTGTAAGGCTGTCATGTGCAGATAGCTGGACACCACAGCTGGGCAGCCATCACATTTACCACTCAAATCACGCATTCAAGTTGAGCCCCTGAGGTTTGCCAACAAACAGTCACTAATCTACACAGGAGATGCTGAAGCAGCATGTTCTGCTAGCCATCTTCTGCTCACTAGCAATTTATTTAATTTTTGAAACATCGGGGGGGGGGGGGGGGCTCCAAAGAAAGGCCCCAGAAAAAAAAAACCTCCCCCAGCAGCTGGGGGCCATCCAGGGGACACCCTCAAAGTGACCGGGGCC
>JAABNY020000098.1:357502-377821 GCA_015164015.2 Brevimyrus niger | reverse complement strand
GACCTTGGGAAAAAAAGGGAGAGCCTCGTTGCAAAAAGCGCCCCCCCCCCCCCCCCCCCCCCCCCCACCCCGCTGAGTCTGTTTATCGGAAAACAAGCTTCTAATGGACTGAGATTTAAATTAAGTTTGACCCATAGACATTATCGGACCAATGACATTATTAATTTAGCTGACAGAATGACAATGAAAACCCCACTTGCTTTGAAAACATCTTTTGTATGAGCGTGAGACTTAAGAAGGGAGAATATTAAAATGAGACAGGCGTTTGGCGTTTGTGACGGCTCAGAGTATCAGAATAAAACTATGAATTCACAGAGCCTGGTTAATGAACATTTTCTAAATAAAACTCAAATTCCTACAATTTTTGCTATAATTACTATCTATTTCTAAATATGTTAATATCTGACCGATGGATTCTGAAATAATGCTGTAGTGTTGCTCAGTTATGTATTCGTTGAAAACTGAGTTGACCTACTTAACTTCGCAGTCTTTTAAAGACAGACAAAGGGGTCTGATCTGTACCCCGCAACCCCCCCCCCCCAAGCCTGACAGGCAAACAACTTCGGTAAAACCATGAATCTGGCCAAAGTGATGCTATCTGATTCACAATATAATAAACAGCACTGAAACTTTTAAGAAGGTTTTTAAGAATAAAAGTTTTCCTTTCAGTATAAGGGATTTAAGGGGTATGCATTAACGTGTGTGCGCGTGTTTGTGTGCGCGCGTTTTCACTTTGTGGACAAAGTTTTACTATTCATTGCATGGAGTAAATCACCATAATGTGGGCACTAACTGTTCTGCTCTAAATTTAGGGTCTGCCTTGTTTCGGCCTCCTGCTCCAGCCACAATGCGTCCTGTTAAAACTCACTGATAGTCATGATACCATCCAATTAATAGGAGCTGTTTCTGTGTCTATAGCAGATTGTAAGTGGGCTTTTAGCATTACTCAAACACACTTAAATAAATCCTGTCAGGTTATTTGTCCCCCAGAGGGGTATTAAAGAAGCACAAACAACGACTGAACACGTTTTCCCGCCCGTTTGCCCAAACAGTTATTGTAGCTGCAGGTCCCGCTCACATAATTAAGCTGGGGTGCTTTCTTTCCTCGTGACTATACCAGGAGGCCCAGCCTGAGTAATCTGTGTGCAGCGAGCGCACCCGGCATGTACGGCGAAAACGGGCGAGGGGGGGACAAGAGACTGGCAGTAGCAGAGATGAATGCCGCATGGAAGGATCCTGCGTTCGGGAACAATGCTGGGTTTCCATCCTCCTTGCTGGATGTACAAATCTATCTATCTATGTATCTATCTATCTATCTATCTATCTATCTATCTATCTATCTATCTATCTATCTATCTATCTGTCAGATGCAATATTATTATTATTATTATTATTATTATTATTATTATTATTATTATTTAAAATGCCTTATTGACAAATTACTTTGCAATGAAAGCTAATTTATGTTTAAAAATATGATGGTGCTGAAAATGCTATTTTACTAAGTAACAGAAGAACTTTTTAGAGATAACCTTCCACTGTGGTCAGACAGATATTCTTGCCCCCAGCAGCTGACCCTGAATCAGTTTGGTTATTTAGTGGTTAATGATGTAGCGGTTAGGATGGTTAGCTGGCTCTAAATCGCTGGTTAAGGTCAGGCAGAAGCCGCGGCAGCTAGGACTGCGTGGCAGGAAGTCTTCCGTCTCCCATCGGTCTCCTCGGAAAGGGCTGAGGATGACCTTTCCCCCCGTAAGTTTAATTCGGGCCACTGGGGTTCGAATGCAGAGGGTGAGAGGTGAAGTCGGGGGAGGACAGGGCAGGGCGCTGGGGACAGTGGACAGCCGGGAGCGTCCGGTGCGTAGCGCTGCACCCATCTCTGTGCACACAGGTCAAGATCGGAATTACAAATGCGTAAGCATGCCTGAGGAGGTTATGTGTGGACCTTGGGTCTGCGCTCACAAAGCTCCTCTTCAAAGGAGGAGAGACCTGCTCCAGGAGCTTGGAGGTTTCTGCGGCGCTAACGCGGTGAGGTGCTCCTCTGTGGTTCGCTGATCTTCACGCTTACCGGTCTTCCCTCCGAAACACTGAACCCGGGGCCATGGTGCCACAGAGGCCATCTTTCCGTGAAGTGGGCAGTAATACCCCCCCCCCCCCTTACAAAACAGGAAGGACTCATATTTGAATAAAACACATGAGAAAATAATCATGATTTCCCCTACATGCTCTACCTGGGTGGGGGCCACTCAAACAGCCTGCAGTTACCCTCACTGCCTACCCGAGCAGTCCGCTCTCCACTAAGCGGCACTTTGCAAGAAGTTCCCGTGACAAATGTGAGGGTTTACTCACACGCCACATAAAGATAGCAGCTTGCGTGTTTTTTTTTTCTGGGGGGGGGGTAGGGCGGATACGCTGTCTGAATAAAGAAATTATGGAATATTACAGCCGCTGGCCTGCCCCCTTGGGTTTACCTTCCGGAAAGGTCTGTGAGGAGCGGTGGCTTAGTGGCAGCCCCGGGGCCTCACACCTTTACAGCTTGCGTGGAGTTTGCATGTTCTCCCCGTGTGTGAGTGACTCATCTGTGTGGTACAATGATGCTCTAATTGCACATGTATCCTCATCCATTCCCTGCCCAAGACATCCAGCTGCCTGAGTCACTTTGCTAACGATAAGTTAACTTAAAAAGACTTTGGCATAGTAACACAGTTAAGGATAAGAACGTCATTTAGGTCTCTGTAAGCTCATCAGTAACAAACGATCTATCCTGGGTTTTTTTTTTTTTTTTACCCTTGGAACGGGAACGAGTGCTCTGAAGTCGAAAATACATCCCATCCCAAAATGCAAACAGAGGGTCGGACTCAGACCTGCAAGCAGTGAAACGCCCCCCTATCTAATCTGTCATCCGCGCATAAATCTCGCTGACGGTGCCAGTCGCTTTAATGGCCTCGCCTGTCCTCGGAAATCTGCGTGGCGCTCGCAAAGTCGCAGCGCAAGGAAGGCTATATGCCGAGCACCACCTCATCTGCATAATTTACCGAAAGCCAATGAGGCAGCGCAGGAAGTATGAGCGCGAGTAATAAGTGTTTGGGGAGAAGATCACTAATGGCTCGCCTTTGGGGATTCTCTGCACCATGGGGGACAAAAATGAGAAATATTTTTCAAACAGCAGGGGGAAAGGTTTTCAAACCAGAAGCACATGGGGAGATAAAGATGCAGGGCCGTGGGGGGCTACAGAGGAAAAATTTAGCGTTAAGGAAGGAACCTTCTTTAATTTCAGCATTAAGGGGTAATAATCATGTTTCACCGGCGATATTAAAACGGTTACCCGCGTTGCCGCACCAAAAGAAATAAATAATAGCGACTCCGCGCGGCTTTATCACGGGACACCGCGGCAGCGGAGAGGCAGATCCCACGCGCTGAGAGACGCGGCGTGGGGCTGAATAAAAGAGGCAGGCAGAGGGTCGGAGGGAGCCGCTTTCCCCGCTGCACCCTGCCGCGTCCACGCAGCCGGCGCACCACGCTGCGCAGCTAGCTAAAATATGTACTTAGCGCAGCAATGTTTAGCATCCTGTGAAATATACTTTTGGACGGTACTCATTATTCTTAAATGAGCTTTTCGCAAACTGGTTTCTTTGTGCACTTTTTAACTTTTCTTAGATTTAGCTAGATTTAGTTTTCACAGTTTGTAAAATTTCTGAGTGTGTGTGTACCCTAACCTTAACGACAAGTAGCTAAACAAAATACAGGCCTTCTGGCATTTTTAGTTTTTTGATCGCAGTCACAGGTCTTTATAAAACTGAATTTCCGTTTGTGTGGACTGAAAAAATGGTTCCCACAATGTTAAAATAACGGATTTTTATCACATTGTGGAAACATTTGGTCCCCACGATGAAAAGTATACTCGTACCACACACACACACAGAGTACACCATCCAGTATGCCACTACTGCAGTGCAAGCTGGAGAGGGCCTAAGATCCTGCTCATCTCAAGATTATATATTTTAAACCTACGTGTGATTACTAGCTGTACCAGTGCAGCAGTTAGCCCAGTTGGCCATTTACTGGGAGCCCTGCTTTAAATGTGAGACGTTTCTGTACTCGGTACTGGAATGCGTGGATATTGTCACCCTCGTCTGTGACCCATTTTCCTGCAAGAACCTTTAGCGGGACGGCACCTTGCAGAGCACTGATCTTGGCTACACGGCCTTTGAATTCGCTAGTCGGGCGGTCCGTGCGCCAGCGCGCTTCTGCGCTTGCGTCAGACTGCATCAAGTGCATGTTCATTTGACACGCAGCCTGTCGGTTACCACTGTGTTTACTTATTTGGTGGTGCTGCCTTTCCAGGAGGACGGTGTGGGCGGGGCGTCGCTCGTACAGCCGACGGTGATAATGAAATTTGGGAAGGGAATGCCGACATAAAGCCGGTAAGCTTCTGTATCGCACAAGGAGATTAGCGAGGAGACAGGCTCGAACAAAGGCAAAGGTACGATTTGCTGCCTGCTGAGGGTTTGGCACGCCGCGCTCCGGTAAGAGCCAAGCGTTTACTTTACCACTGTCCTCCAGCCACCGGGAAGCTCTGGCTAACCCCACTAATCGAGGGCATCTGACGTCTGCGCCCTGCAACAACAGCCCATGTTTGTTCGCATTTTCGTCTGCCTGTTCCGAATCTTGCCTTGTGTTTCTCGAATCCTGTGATCTATTCATGCATCGCCTCTTGTTTTTTTTTTTGCCGGGACCATTATTGGGGGCCTGCGATGTCACCCAGTAATGTCACCCGGGTGTCACCCCTGTGATGGCACCCACGTGGTGGCATTTCCTGAATGTCACCCCCAAAATATTACCCCCGCAATGTCACCCCTGTGATGTCACCCCTCAGAGTCACTCCAAATGTCGCAACTGTGTTGTTATTCCGCAATGTCACCCCCGCGATGTCACTCCTCACTGTCACGTCTCCCACTGCTGTCACGGCTCCCACTGCCACTGCATCTTCCACTGCCTCTGCCTTTCCCAATACCACTGCACCTCCCACTCCAACTGCGTCTCCCACTCCCACTGCATCTCCCACTCCCACTGCGTCTCCCACTCCCACTGCGTCTCCCACTGCCACTGCATCTTCCACTGCCTCTGCCTTTCCCAATACCACTGCACCTCCCACTCCAACTGCATCTCCCACTCCCACTGCGTCTCCCACTCCCACTGCGTCTCTTACTGCCACCACATCTCCCCCCACCGCCATGTCTCCCAAGAATCTACGCTGCCTGCGCCCCCATCAAGAAAATGTGCCGCCTGCATCCACCAAAGATCTCCACCGATTGGCTGCTTCTCTTACCCAACATTCTATTTACTCCTCCTGTCCATGATAGGCCTTCTTTATATATTAATTGCCTCTGAGAGTGAGAGAGAGATAGCTGAAAAGCCATTTTGTCAGTTAAATGTAAACCTCTGACAATCTGGATGGAGTTTAGCTTGCCTAGAACAGGAGGGCGCCCTCTTCTCCCTCTGGAAAGGGGAAAAAATAGAGGGAATGACAGTCTACCACTAGCCTCTGAAGCCACCAGTGTACAAAGAAATGCTCATTCTGTCATCAGGAATCCCGATCCGGCATGAAGAGAGGCGAGGGGGGACGGGGTGGCAGTGACCCTCAGCTAGCTCCAGGTCCCTAGGGTCACAGCCTGGAGGACTGGGTGTTTGGGGGGGGCACTGTCCTGAAACTGCCAAAATGACAGCAAAGTTGGGGGGGGGTGAGGGGGCACAATTTGGGCTCTCCTTGGGCCTGTCCCTGCCTGTCAGTAGCAGAACCTCTTTGAACCCACATCTGATTTTCCCAAGCGTCAAGGGGGGGGTGTGGCCCACCAGCACTGTTCGGCGCACTGGTCCTTTCTGACGCCCATTACCTTCAGGCTTAGGCGGGCACAGTTTAGCACTGCCTTCTCTGGCCGCCGTCTTTCCCAGAATCCTCGGCCGGCCTGTCTGTTTATTGGGAAAAGGCATTTCAAAGCACAGCAGGTTTACCTCCTGAAGGTTTTTTCCCGCGGTGCTTTGACAGCTGCTGCCTTTGAAGTGAAGGCCTCGCACGAGGACGGCCCGTAACGGCAGGCCGCCGGGGCGGGAATCACGGCGGCATTTGTTTTGTCAGTCTGTCGCACATCTACACACTAAAAGGTCTCCTTAAGACCTCAAAAGGCGCTATTCGCCAAATGTTACTTCATTCTTCTATTCTTCTATGCTGCATTAATAAGCATGAACTAATTACACCCCGATTTATGCATGACTGTGTGCGTGTGTGTGACACAGAGTTAATGTTAGAGTGCATGTAGTATTTTGTGACCTATGTGAACAATAAAGGCTCAACATGTCTTTGCTCACGGGTTATAAATGAATGTACCTGTTTTTGCCACTTGTGAGGGAAGATGAATTGCACATTTAATAGATGACGACACACAATGTGGGATGACAATTACCTGACTTATTTTTCATTATGGCCGAGATGGAAGACACCCCGCACTTTCACGGATGACAGAGCATAAGCTATACGCCTCCGATTTTAATTACTCATTGTTTCTCGCCATCACAATGGCCCCCCTTTCAATTATGTCGCCGGGCGTCTCCTGACCATCGCTCTCCCCCGCAGATTAATCTGCTGAGCTAACACACACCAGCCCCACGCCACAGAGGTCACGTCTTTTGCTCCTGGATACATATTTGCTGTCCCTCCTCATCGTTCATTGTTTAAAGGTTGATAAAATCATGTTTTTTAAAATTGCCTCTAATAGGCCGGCTGTGGAGCAAACGCGAAAGGATTTATGTCCCTCCCCACCCCCATTGACCAAGGTCAGACAGCCAATGTGATGCTTGTTTGGAAGGGGGTTGTCTTTAGAGAGTGAGGAGGTGTGAATAACTGCACCTCCACCTTCCTGGTCACAGGGTCAGAGTGGAGTGTCATTTTTCGATGAGTGCTTCTATCTATCTTTCCATTCATCTATCAATCCATCCATCTCTATTTTTCGTGTTCCCAATACAGTAAAATCCCATTATAGTGAACTCGCTTATAACAGAATATATAACGGACGAGGTCCACTGGTCCCGGCCGTGCGCCTTTATGAACATGCAGAATAAGCATTGGATATAGCGGACTCGCATATGACGGAATTAAGCCTGTAACGGAATTTGGTCCCCCGGGCTGCTTTTAGCTGTAGTTCTGTTTGGCTATAACGGACATGCAGCTCCTCCTACCAAGCGCGTGGCGTGCCGGTGATATCCAGCGCAGATACAGTACGTACGTAGCCGGGATTAATAATAGTCACGCATCTGGTCAGGTAAAGTTGGATTACTACATGTACAATATAATAGTCTGTACCACAAGCGTGTCTGCTGAGGTGTGGCATGAGTAAATAGCGTCCTGTAGTTGTGTTCAGGGCATACAGCAATTCTGGATATAAAGGACTGTGGGTATAACAGACTGTTGCCAGGTCCCTTGAAGTCCGTTATAACAGGATTTTACTGTACTCCACACTGGTGATGGTGGTGGTGCAGGGGTGTTCCTGGTGTATAATGGTGAGGCGTGGGGCCGTCCCTCACTCCTACTGCGTGGAAATGTGTCCTTGTGATTCTCCTCAGGATCCTTCAAAATGCTCGGAAACACATGGCGAATGAGTGATATTCCTGTTTCCGGACATCCTGTGGTGCAAGATTATGAATCGTAATTATTGCATTATTGTTACATTATTCATGATCCAGATGGTTTTGAAATCCTTTTCTTCCCCCGGAAAACAATGTAAATAAACGAATCGCAGAATTCAGGGTTTGTTTTGATAATTAGTACCTGTCTTAGATTTTAAATTAAATGAACATGTGGAAACACATGCTCCGTGTGCAAACCGGCCCGTGTGTTTGGTGGGGACCCTCGGATAGCTCTGCTACACGCAAAAAGGCACTAAGCTTCTGAAAAAGCCGCCATCAAATCCCAGTGCTCCTGTGGTATGAGACGGAAATGAGACAGCCCGCTGCTAATGTGCTAAAACCTCTATCTCAGCGCTAAGTACTATAATTACATTCAAGAAGAGATGAAAAGGGCACCTACTTTTTGATGAGTTCTGGGTCTGAAAGTGTCCCTGACCACACCTATACATCTGAGTGAGAAGGGGACAGGGCAGAAAATGAAACTAAACCAAAAAAAAAAAGTATAAATGAGAAGAAATACTTACCCTGCCTTTATATCCATCCATTCTGTGCGGTTAACTGTTTTTAAAAGCCTAAATAATTAAAATGTGAAACCAGGCTTTTTATCCATAGGCAAAATTCTATCCCACACCCAAAATATTAATCTGAAATAACTGTCACCGAGCCAAACAAATTTAGGGATTGTCAGAAAACAATTATTTTGAAAGAAACATGGGATTCAGCAGAGGCCCAAGTCAAGGCCCTCCTTTCTTGCTGCTATCATTAATTCACCGCTCGCTGTTTTCCTCTTTCATTCCGTTCCCTCCATCTCTCAGTCAGACAGTACCATGCGACTCCCATCCCAGAATGAGTATCTTTCGTCTACATTATTTACTAAAGCGTGCAGTATAGCTTTACCCCAAAGTCAGTGCGGGCTCTGAAAGCAACGACATCCCCATTAATGAGGTGGCTGTCGTTTGCCTTCCTCACACTGGCATCTTGCTCGCAGCAGAGAGAGAGAGTCAGAGAGCCTCCTGAAGAAGGAGGCAGGAGGCCCCCCCAGGGTCCCCCGGGGCCCCGGCAAAAAGCCCCCCGCTGAAAGCACAGACAGGAAGTGGTCATGGGAATGCAGTGTGAATGCAGTGTGTTTCTCATGCTGGCCTTGGGTTCGCATCAGATAAAATGCAGGTGTGTCTCTCAACAGGAAACTGTTTAGCTTGCGAGTAACCCAAACACGGCAACAACGAGAGGAGCGGGAACAGAACAGCTGCCTCGAGAACCTTCCCCTGGTAATGGACCAAGATCACTGGTGTCTCTGCTGAATGTTGTAAACAAGGCCTCGTCCATGGCGCCAAGGAGCCAATTAGGTCTAGGTGGGATCCCTGTTATTTAACTGACTGCTTGTTTCAATGAGATGTGCTTTGATGGCTGATATCTCAGTGGCAGAGAAGCCGTAACCTTCTGGAGTTACAAAGAAGTTCCTCATATGTTTATACAGTGTTAATGTGAAATACAAATGGGTGTAGACTCTTACTCTGCATGTAGTCTATAGCAGACTAGCGATGGTACATAAGCCGCCTGGATTTGGATGTTTGGGAGGAAATCATTCTGAACTATTAAGAAAAGTATTCTGTAAAGGCCATAAAATGTCTTGCAGCATTTAATATATAAATATTGCATGAAAGGTCTCACATTATAAATTTTGCTTGATTGCGGTAAATGTAACCTGATTTAAAAAAAATTAAATAGAGATACTCCTGGAAGTTTTTCATCCATCCATCCATTCATCCATCCAATCATCCATCCACTTTCTTGCACCAGTTAAGTGATGCAGGCTCACGTGATCCTGTAGCCCAAACCAAAAACCACAACACACATGACTGGGTCCATCTCTGGTGAGACACCAGTCCATTATATGCTCCAGGCCCCCTGCGACTTGGATGTTGGAAGGATTGATGATGATGTTTGGTGGGAGAAATTGGGGTGCTGGCGCCTTGTCGACAATGATGTCATAGTGTATACGTTTTGACCGGAAAGGCATGGCACCCGTTTGGGTCATATTTCCAAAAAAAACGTCCTGTCCCAGCTCAGAATATCGTTAGCAGAATGAATCTGCATTGTGCCCGAAGGGAACGGATCTGATTTATTCTGATAAAAGAAATGCATTTTAGTCCAGTGAGTCATGTACTGATCAGCTTATTTCCTCTATCTATATTTCCAAAATAAAAAAGGATGCTTTGTCCTACAGAAATGCAATAAACAGCACTCAAGACAAATGATAAACCCTTATTAACTTCTTAAGCGAGGAGTGTCCATCCTAATCTAAGAGCGTTTGGTTTATGAAGGTTTCCTTTTGAGAAACCACAAAGGAAGGAGTTGTATTAAATTATTTAGTAGTTTTGTTCGCTTAATATGTCGGGATGATTGTAAATCACTGCGGTTTGAGATTAACATTCAGCTATCGTTTCCTGTACATCAGACCTGGCAGGGATAGGAGGGGGACGTCTTTTAAAGCGCAAAACAAAATGGCTGTGAAGTTCCCTGGCTGCTCCATCTGTCCATTTGCTGCATTTACAGTAGATATTAGCAGTTTACCCAAGGCAAGGGTCTCTGTTGCATTATGACTGCAGAGACCCCAGGGCTGGGGGTCACATACCAAGGGACTAAGATGAAAATAGAAATTAACTGTGGGCATTAGAGCTGGAAGGGCAGATAATGCATGTTTGATTTTTAATAATTATTTAAATATAGATATTTTATGATCATTTGAACCATTTCATCGTTACAATAAAAGATACCTCATATAGCATACTGTATATATGGACACTTTGTTAGGTACTATGTTACGTCACTGTGTTGTTAAGACAGCTAATGCGAGTGATTTTAGGTCAGGTGTGATTAGTGGGACCAGACCCAGAAAACTGCCCCCTGGGACTTTAGAATGTTACCGTGTCCGGAGTTTACAGCGAGCAGTACCACAAACGAATACAGCTAGTCAAGGAGGCTGCCATGATTCTGTCCGGTAGACACGGACACTTATCGTGAGCATTTACCATGCTGACCGTGGCCTGTTCTCAGATCAGTGACGGGCTGCACACGTCACGGCCAGACTCGCATTCATCGGCCCGATGACGCGGGTCACGTGACCACACATGGCCTCTCATTCACCCTTCAGATAGCTGCGCAAACATGCACATTATTTTAATTCTGAATTTGCATCCAGACCTACAGTAGATGCTCTAGATTGCATTTTTATTAATGTAAAAAAAGTCTGAATTTGAATGTTGACCAGAAGAGTAGCAACCGGAGGGGAACAAGAGCGAGACAGCAGATGTCGGGTATTTCTGAAACGGTGGCGTTATGAGACACTGCCAATTAGGAGCAGTTTGAGGAAACGGATTTTAAAAAGAATGCCTTTTGATTAATTTAATTAGTATATGTTCTTTTGGTGTTTTATTGGTTTATTTTGACAGTTTAAATTGTTGTAATTGTTAGGGGACTGGAGTGTCTCTGATTTTCACTTAGGCAGTGAAGCTGTTATTTATTGATAAATGTAGTGCAATTTACACAGCTGAAGGCAAATAGATGAGTTCTTTGTCTTTCTTAGTAAGAAAAATGTGTCTCGTTCATTATAGCATCGCTCTCTGTTATAGGATATACTATCTGACCTGGTCGAGAGTACCGTTCAGGTTCTAAATGTGCAGGTAAAGAATATTTATAACGAAAGCTAGGCAGCGTTCTTCCTGTAAACAGGGACACGCACACGCAGTGAGTCGCTCGTGAGGTTTTTGCAGTTTCGCATCTGTGAAAATATGCCGGCCCTGTGTGGACACAGGTGGAGATGTTTGAATTTTGCAATGAGAGCAGAGGGACAGCAGATGGTGCTGCTTAGATCTGTCCGTGAGCGGCGGGCAGCGCTCGAAGCGCCTCAACACCAGGCGGCACCGCCGTCAGAACCCAGCGAAACACTCGAGGAAAAGCGAGAGCCGCGGCACTGTTAATTATGACATTTTGAAGTTTGAACTGGGTATTGTCTGAATTCCACTTCGATCGTGTCTACTAGCAGAAGATACAGCAGACGGAAAGAAAATAAAGAGAAGAGAATCAGAATCTTTTTTTTGTTAACAACAGAAGTATAATGAATGTTTTGGTGGAGGTAGTGGCATGAAGTGTACAAACATACAATCAAGACAAAAAGTACAAAGACAATAAACAGAATCACACTGAAATGGGTTAAGAAATATAGGCCAAAATAAATATGTGCAAATAATAAATAAACACTACAACCAGGTGAGTGATACAAAGAGCTTTGGGTGTGCAGATAATAGTCAATAAAAGTGTGAAAGTCATAGTGGGTGAGTGGATGTGGAATAGGGTCCTTGAAGGAGCACCGCTTGGGCTCCAGGAAACAAGGACCATTTGGTTTTTGCCTGGCTGTCCGGTGAGGTAAAAAGCACCAAATAAAATTTACGGGGCAGCACACAAGAGGTATTTGATTCCAGCCTGTATAATAGCAGTCAGGAGCAGGGGGCTGCGGCTCCGGGGGAGAGCGCGCCTAGTGATAACCGTGCGTGGACGCGGCAGAAACGCGCAGAGGAGCCGAAACAGAACAAAAAGCGGAGAACTATGGGCTTCCCGGCAAAGATTGATAAATACGGTGGAATCTCAATTAAGTTTTAGAAGAAATGCAGATATTAAAAATTTGGTCAAGAATCTAATTAGCCGGAGGTAATTAAACAGTCTCACACGGGGTCATTAATCTTTTCCGCGGACCTTTGATGTTTCTGCGTACAGTCTCACAGCCATTAATAAAATTCACAATGCCTGCCTTTCTGCTGTTTTCTCATCACCCTTTTCTCTCTCGCAGGTTCGGCTGCACAGTGAGCGCCAGCGCGTCGCCGCCGCGGATGTTCGCGTTCTCGCGCGCTCTCCGCCGTGCAGAAGCGGCCGCACAGCTGGGCGTAAACGCGGGACGCGCCTCGGGTTAAATTCTCCTGGCAGGACTGCCTGCAGTTGGCTGTCAACATCATTTCAGCTACTGAGTATAGTATATGTTCAGTATATACAGCATATATGTTGTATATTAGTACAATAAATATAATAATAATAATAACCATAATAATAATGGCAGTAATAGTAGGTGGTTTTGTGTAACATGTACAAATTAAAGAGCTTCAATTAGACAATACGAATACAATTATGGATTTTTTTTCAACCCTGACCTTGATAAGCAGTTTGGAGATGAATGGATGGGTGATCATGGTTTGTTAGTGTGTGTTTCTGGTTGATCGGGATTAATGGGTGGATTATCACGAAGACTCACTGGCACATGTATATCCGGTAGACGGGCACCTTCCAAGACGCAGGAAACCCCTTTTTCTGTACATTTGACACTAAATGCGCGTTTTCCCGATCCCGGCTTTTGCGGTCCTGTCGTTTATTTACCCTTTTACCGTGTCAGATGCTCCTTTGGTTTATAACATCAATAACTTTTAACAGGGATAGAATAAAATAGGTTTTAATTTTTTATGCTAAACAAATTATATAAGTACATCTGATATATTTAAATAAGAAAAGTTAAATAGTTACATAAACAGTTAAATCATAAAGAAATGCATAGTAAATCTCAGAACAAAATATTATATAAAAATAGAGCCTAAATAATACTGAAACATGCATAACTGATTTTCATATATATTCAATTTAACACATACTGTTTAATCGAAACATAACTTTAATAAAATATGAATTTCATGGTGATTGAAGAATGTACATGTGTGTGTCATAACTAATCCTATGTATCTAATCACTGAATTGCTGTGCATAATCTTTCTAAAAATATTCATTGATAATTAACACACTCTCATCGGATAATTTCAGTACAATTAACTATACTGAGGAGTATAGATATGATCAAAAACCACCAACCCTAGTAACAGTAAAATAAAAGTTTTAGTACAATTGTATTATCTGAGTTATCTGCTTAGTTGAAGATAATAACAATAAATTAATATATAATAATTATTTAATTATGAACGATTATATATTAATGTTGTGTGTGTGTGTACGTCATAAATAATAACAGTCAGTATTCTGGCACCCTAGTTCTGGGAAAGCCTCCCCCCAATCCCCTGTTTTACCTCAAAGACCATCTCACAGGCCCCACCCAAATGCTGGGGTCATGCTTCGAGTAGCTGGGCATGGGAGAAGCCCCCATTTCTGGAACCATTACATCATTTCCTGTTCTGTTTCCAAAAAAACCTTTTAAAGGGCAATTTCTACAGGGCGATGAGTGGGAAGGGGGGGGTCACTGCTAAAACGTGTTCTCCACCGGGACCGAAAGAAATGTAGTTATGGAAATCGGACTAAAGAGGGCAGATTAACGTTAGATTTCATGGGCTGCTGAAAAAACACGCATTTCCAGGAAGAGTCCATTCTTGTTTCGAAAATGTTTGCAAGCAGAAACAATACTTCCTAAGCACAGACAGCACTTTCCCAACACACTCAGTACATCTCCAGAACACACAGCATACCCCCCGCACAGACAGCACACCCCCCACACAGACAGCACACCCCCCGTACAGACAGCACACCCCCCACACAGACAGCGCATCCCAAACACAGACAGCACATTCCCAGCACAGACAGCGCATCCCAAACACAGACAGCACATTCCCAGCACAGACATCAGGTGGGCATCAGCTTGACCATGCCACCTTTACATATTTAAGCAGTTTGGGCTTTAATGGAGAAGCTTCTGAGTGCTGTGCCAACCTGCCTGCCCCCTCCCAGTTTGGACGCAGGTGTGTGTGTCTCTCTCTAAATATAACCCAGGTGGAAAACGGTACGGCCTGGGGCGGGTATTATCTGAGCGGAGAATATTTGGATAAGTGATAAAAGTAGAGTGCCTGTGCTGAGAGCACCGAGCGCAGATAGCATTATTCTGAGAGGAGCACAAAGGCAGAGGTGCTTATGTTAATCTCCACTTGAAGACAGCCAAGCACACGCCTGAAGGTACGCTTCGGTTTGCTGGGACCGTTGTGAGATTGGAATGCAGCTTTATCCAATCCTGTCCAAGTATGTGTCAAAACGTTTGCATAATTCACACCTACTCCACTACATGGTGACAGAATTACCCCCCAATGCTCACACACACACACACATACACGCAACCTGGCTGAACAATGTTTTTTTTTTCTATTCACAAGCCAAACTGAGCATTAATGTCGCCGTCCTCCATTGATCTGCTCGCCATGTCTGGCTTTGATAGTTATCTTTTTACCAACCTGCTTCTTTTACCCGTTTCGCTGTGTTTCCATGAGCGGACAGGTTCCCGGCCTGCCCTCGTTCGGATCTGTGAAATTTTGGATGGCTTCTCCATACCAGTGCGTGTCCTGCTTTTATTTTTGGACCGGTGTCCCAGTTTGTTGTCACGCTGCTCTTTGAAACGGATGTAAATTCCGTGTCAGCTGTGTTCTGATTAGGATTTCTCGGAACTTAATTAACTCCGCTCCGAATTGAGCCTGGACCAAGGTCTGCTTTGAAGTGTAATTAAAACGGTGTTAAACAATGGCACCTAACGGGGATTAAAGCCAACTTTTAAGAACAATAGGAGGTGATTAAACGAGCCGGTGAACAGCCCCCCCCTCCCCCCCCCCTTCCCGTAAGATCCGTGAGAAACACATTCAGCTTGCTGGTCTGGGGCCTGAAGTTCTGTTATGGGTTCAGATCCAGGTGAACACCGTTCATGGCTTATGGAAAAAACACCTTTAAATAAATAAATGAAAAGGTAGAGTACATGGTGTGGGACAAGGCGTGCATTAACCTCCCCAAACATACTCTCCACCTGCCTGCCCGACCCTGTGACCTTTACCACTCATACAAGATCCACACAGGAGCCAAAAGAGCAATCCGTCAAAGCCAGCCAGGGAACAGGAACACACCCAGACATATAACAACAACACCACAATGATTCCTTACATGACTGCTGAGAGCATCCATGCATCATCTGAGTTCTTATAAAACCTATATATGTGTAACATAGGCGTAATAACAAATACATGTGTATATATTACACACACACACACACACACACACACACACACACACACACACACACACACAGAGCGGAAGGGCAGGTGTTACTCTCTCAGGAAAACTGGGATAGGTCTTACTCTCTTGGTAAAGCTGGTGTAGGTTTTACTCTCCTACTGTAACACACATTCAGAGGAATGACACAGGACACCAGGAGGAGGCACCCGGTCCCTCGTGGATGATTAACTTTGGCAGTAGTGTTACGGAGTGGAGAGACATCGCGGGGACCCTCAACACAACAAATGAAATTAAAATTGGTGAATGGATGAATATCTTCATCCGCTTGGATTCTGAGAGTGCCTGTTAGGGGATGGGGGATGCCTTAATCAGGCTACCATTAAAGCATGTGTCTGTCTACTTCTTCTGTTTGATCTATTCCAGTATCTTTGTTTTTGACTGTATGAGTAACTGGGACAGAGTAGATCCACCAGCAGACTGCTGTCACCAATCCCATAGGGGGCTGAGCTCAGACCGTCAGTAAGACCACCTGGATGTTTGTTTCATCCCCATCCCTGGATCCATTTTATTTCCCAACCTCAATGCGTAATTTAATCTGTTAAAAATGGGGGCTTCTGTCTGAAATCTTAAATGAAATCCCTTTGAATTTGCAGGTGCTCCCATTTACCGAGCTTGTTCAATGGTGCAGGTGGGGCATTTTCTGTAGGAGTGAGTTTAGCATGTTCATCCTTACCGTCCTTTATGTTTATTTGTTCTTCTGATCTCATACCTAATTTATTTCTTAGTGAAAGCACAGCTTGTAAAATAAATGTAAAATAAATGCTACCTTGTAAGACTTAGATATGAAACAATAACCTGCATGCAAAGGTTCTCCCGCTATTTTATTGCTGGCTTTCCAGAAAGATTTTTGAATTTTAATTA
Organism: Brevimyrus niger; assembly: GCA_015164015.2. Lineage (NCBI taxonomy): Eukaryota > Metazoa > Chordata > Actinopteri > Osteoglossiformes > Mormyridae > Brevimyrus > Brevimyrus niger. Next base: position 361,192 of record JAABNY020000098.1, on the reverse strand, counting down.
AGGTTAGGAATCGATAAAAAAAAAAAAAACTAATTGATTGTTCTCTGTAATTAATCTTGATTCATCACACCTAATATGAAAACTTATAATCAGAAATATTTATAGTTGAATCCCCAAATTAATAGAGAATTAACACAAAGAGGAATACTTGGGTCATTGACAAACTCATTACCATAACATATTAATTTTCTCATATTTTTTAAATTAATTTGACTGAAATGATATAACTTCTTTATCTAAACTGTCAATTTTGCCTCTGGGATAGTCCATCAGTTTTCTTATGTTATAATTGATATTTTTGTAATAAACAAAAGTATTTTGGGAAATCTAAGGCAGGAATTACCAAAATGAGGAAAAATAATAAAACTAAAAAAAGAAGCATATATATATTTGTGCTATATATATCATATATATAGCATATATTTGTGTTGCTGATTTTTTTAGTTACCTATTTAGGATAAATGGTTAAATAAAAGAAAAAAAATCATCGAATCAGAGCAAGAAACGACAATTTTAATATACTGTACCTAAAATGATACCTTAATGTTCAATGCTCTACACAAAAAACATAGTATTTCACCATAACTGAATATATGAACTTATATGAACTTAATATAGTGATTTTAGCGCTGAGTTTTGGGTTTCTGTGCAACGTCATGACTTAAACTCTGACATTGTTTACGACCCAGAAGGAATATTATTTGCTTCTATCAAAATCTATGCTCACGGTATTCTCCATTTAGGTAGCAAAATACTGCATGATAACACACTCAAAAACATTATGTGTTTTGATTTTAACATTTATGCAAGGCAAACTGTAATTTTAAATATATTTCTGTGTTTGATGTTTGTGAAAAATACAACTTAAAAAATCAACTTGCCATACAGGAATTTAATTTCTCCGTCTCTGAATGTCATGTCGGAATGTCAGATAAAAGGGGAATCGCTTACCAAGCCAAAATTGTGTTTATCTTTTTACGTTTTTAAACGCTATATTCTCCTGGCTAAATGGCCTTCCGTAGCCATTAACCAGCCAAAGCATCCCATAAAATGACATATTTTGTCTTTCACTTTCCTTAGTTGAAAAAATGAGCTTTGCTGTCTTACATCAATACTGTGTCTTCATATTCACAAGCTCGAGTGATTTAAGCATGTTATTATTTAAATGATTAAAGACAAATAAACAGACACGTGTCTGATGTGCTCCTCCCAAAACCGGAGGGGTACTTCGCACCTTCAGCATGTGCTTAATTTACCTGACATCTTCATCTGAAGTGATACACCTGTTATGAATTATTTTTGAGAAAGCAGGGTCGGCGAGACCCCAGACCCAACCGGGTCAAGGGCCTTGCTTGCCCTGCGATTGGAACCAGCGAACATCTGATCACTGGGCCAGAGCTCTGACCCGCTGAACCGCGCACCAACCCCCTCCAAAGCTGTGAGCCTGAGGGACACTGGACCACGGTACCAAACTGGATTAAAGATGGCCGGTAAGTTGCTTTTGTGTTCTAATAGTGTGGAGAAATGCAAGTCCACAAAGACCGACGGAGGGTGTTATTGCGATATGTGAGGAGAGCGGTCTCATGATCAGTGCTACTGCTTTTCACTGTGGGGAAAGGGCAAAGGGCAGCAGTACACTGCTGCTGGCTCTGTAACGGAGCCTCATTGTGGGTCCCACGGAGAAAAGGCCGAACTGTAGGCAGCCGACTCCTGATCTGGTGTGCGGGGGTCACGCTCTCTACAGATGCTGCAATGAGACGGCGCTTAACAAGCCACACTTCTGAGTGGGAGCTTGTGGGTTCGCGTCCCTTGGGGGCTCTCGCCCCTGAGCGCAGTGCTTAACCTCCATTTCTGTGGCTGCGTATTTTCACTCCGTGCCGGACGCCGACATGAAGCTGGGAGAGCAAATCCCACTGCAGACATCTCAGGGAATTTAAGGGAGCCACCTGCGGCTGTAATGCTTTTAGGGCTGGGAACGGGTCCTCCCACTCCATTAGGGGGCGCCACAGTCCCGCTGAACGATGACCTCATGCAGTGGGAGGGTGTCCTCCATGTGCAGCATGTTAGTGACACTGCGAAGGGGCCGGCTGTTTCCGGGACGTTCCTCTTTCATAGTTCCTCAGCTTGAATCGGAGTCGAGTGTGGCTTTAAAAAAACAGCTGCATTAGTGTATGGGGGCTTCTATGGGACCTTCTCAGGGGTGGAATTACAGTGCCCCCCCCATCATGTGTAAACAGGGGATACCTCACATCATCTAATTATAGAATTAGTTGTATCTGTTTGCAGATTTATGGAATTACATCAGTCCATTAGTATATAGCTTAGGCCTTACCCTTATTAACATGTATTCATATAGAGCACCTTGCGTATATCTGAGCAAATATTTATATGGCCCAATAAGCTCATTTCATGTGTGCCACAATATCGTTACGGCCAATGCATTGTCAGTATGCAGGGCTATAGACACTAGTTTTCCAAATGCTAATTAAAAGTCAGTAATCACTTGTGTGTTATTAGACTGCAGTTAAACACGGTCCTGTTTGTCGTGGGGGTCTACGGCTCGTTCCAGTCACACGGCAGCCTCTCTGAGCCCTATTACCCTTTATTATCCGCACTTTCAGACTCTGTGTTTTATCAGCACTGGACCTGCCTGCTCTGCTACCCATTGATGCTCTACTCCACAACGGACATCTATTGCCCTTCAAGATCGCCGCCTAGGTCGCCACTTCTGAGGGGGCTCCAGGGTGAAGTCAGGGCAGCATTTGTCCCGTGCTGCCAGGAAACACCTTTCGCTTATAATGTTCCCTGGATTTAGTAGCTTCAGAGCCACTGCATATGCTGCCTAACCGGACCCTCAGGACACCCTGAGGCAGAGCTAAGTCAGGGGAGGGCGACTGGCTGCTTTGGGCCCTTCCGACACGAGTGAAAACTGCGATGCATGAGCACACCACGTTGTAGACCATTGTAGGAGTCAGGGCCTTTTCTTTTTCCCATGATTCTTCCTTCCATATACAGTGGTACCTTGATTCTCGAACTTAATCCGTTCCGGTCTCCGGATCGAATCCTAAAAAGTTCGAGTTCTGATCAAATTTTTCCCATAAGAAATAATGGAAAATCAATTAATTGGTTCCCGCCCCCACACAATTATACCTAAATATGTTTTTTAAAGCTTTTAAACACAAAATGAACAGAATAAAACAAGAAGAGCATTTTTTTCTTAATGGCTTCCAAAATGATCCATTACTCACATTAGCCCCCATCGTCCGCTCCTTCCGTGTGCCACGCCCCCTCGTTAACCTTTTGTGGGATCCCCATGTGATCAGCTGTTTCTGGTTGTTGTCATTAGTCCTCAGTATTAAGTCTGCGTTTCAGTTTGTTTCCCCAGTCCGGTCATTGGGTGCATTTCACTTGCTTACAGCGCTGACATAAAGCAAACCATTCTGATCCTGACGCAATGCATTACGGTTAGATGCATTGCAACCTCTCACCCGGCTGCACAAAATGGAACCGTCTCTGTGACGACACACCTTTGCCATTATTAGCTGAAGAGTTTAGTTACACGCATGACGTTTGTATCCCAGGCAGTTCCGATGTATAATCTGCAATTTCTCCGGAATATCACGTAAAACAGTGAGAACTGGTTTTCAGTTAATTTACCTGGTAAAATAAAGTTTAAATAAATGACATAAA
>JAABNY020000098.1:285581-302644 GCA_015164015.2 Brevimyrus niger | reverse complement strand
TTTTGTGGCTGGTATCATCTATAGTAGGCAGATAAGTTATAAATGGGAAAATAACAACAAGAGATTTTTCCCCAATAAACTGGCCAAACCAGCAGGAAGGGGGTATCACCCTGTTTGTTAAATCACATAGTGAGGGTTCGGGAAGCGTTGGATGAAGTGAACACACTGGAGTGACAGGAATAACACTCTCACCAGACACACGGAATAGATTCAGTACACGAAAAGAAAAAAGGAACTTCTCCAGACTTCTGGGAGCCCTGATGTTTCTGGTGGGCCTTTGACAGAGGAATCACTCTGAATTTCCTGACGGAGCAGATCACGCTTGGGGAACGGCGGTAATCCAGCGTTTCGGGGCGGCCGCAGAGTCCGGTGCTGAGCGCGCGGGGCTGAACGGAGCGCGCTCAGCGAGGCGATGACAGCTCCAGCTTAACACGGTTAAGATGGAATTCCCAGAGAAGCAAAAGCCCCCACCCCCTCTGCCCCCCTGGCTTCAGCCCACCTCAAACATGTGTTCACCTGGAGGTATACAGGAAAAGCGCCAGCGCTGGCGAATTTCGTTCAGGGAGAAAAATAAATAGCGTGATATAAGGCAGGGATACCCCTTCCTGATGTTTTACATTCTTACTTGTCCAGTAACTCAAGATTTGTAGCCGTAATACAAACATGGACACCATTAGTGAGCCGTCAGGCATATTTCGCAATATATCGCTTTGGTTCGTATTTCAGATTCGGCAGCCTTTCGCTGGAACCAGGAACAGGGCTTTTTTGCAGAGCAGCGTATTGTGCAAGAGAGCGATTCTGTTAGAGGTTAAACTGATTCATAACACTCGTAACTAACTAGACTGGACAGAAAAGAAGTGAAAACTGAGGCAAGAAATGAAACCGTCCGGGCAGTATTGCATCACAGCGCTGAGATCCGGCTTTAAGTTCAAGCTTCGCTGGATGTTTTGGGTACAGTCGCTCTGAGCAGCAGACAGGCCTCAGAGGGCCAGCCTGTAGATGGAGCTAAATTCTGCACTTTACCTCTTACCCCCCAGTTCCACAATGAGCCCATTGTTCTCTGACCCCTCCCCTGCCCATCCACCCCCAGCCCTGAATCTCGCCTACATGTGCCATTTATATTAATGTATACCTCTGTGTGACTCTATTGATAAGTAGCCTTGGATTCCGAGAAGAGGTGGGGGGCAAGAGGGGTGCATTTGGGGCAAGAGGTTGGGGGTGGGGGCAGTTAGGGAGAAAGAGAGCGCAGACTCTTCCCATGACATCTTCTGGCTCCAGTGGAGCCAAGAAAACGTTCTTCTCAGGAACACCTAATCCTTGGTGAGGGGCCAAGCTGTCCAGCCTCCAAGCTGGGCCCATGGGGACACTTAAGCTTTTAGGTGTGTCTTTCTCAGCGCGAGGCGGAGACACAGCAACCAAACCAAATAAACCATCTGAAGCAATTATAATGTGTTTAGTTGCAAATTTCAGGAACTCGGGGAATTAACTCATTACGTCGACCTTTGTCGGGGTATTTCTGGTTTAAAAGTTTTCAGTCAAATAAGTCTGACCTGATATCAGAGCTTTGAATTAAATCAGGATGATTTATATATTGTTTTCCGGCTTTCTCTTTCCTTTTATGCGATGTCTGTTTGATGTTTATGAAATAATGTCTTGCAACTAAGATAATTGGCCAAATAGAAAACTGCACACAGCACTGTTGCATTTAGCAGTTAATTACAGAAACTGGTTGATTTACAGCCTTTCTGTTACATATAACAATAATGTCCCTCTCACACTTGTTAAAGGCTAATTTCCTTTGAAGCGACTCACAGCTATTAACCACAGCATTTGTAGTCTGTGTTGTATCTCTCATCTTTGTGATTCCCGGGACACACAGTTTAAACTCACACCTGGGTGCCAGGTCACTATATTAGTATTACCTTTGGTACAGTATTAAATATAAAGTTCAGTGTCTGACCCCGGCACACTATTGGACCAAAGATTTGCGCTTATTTAGAGTAGTAAAGGGAAACGGGAAAAACGGAGAGTGAATGACGGAATGCAGATGGTGTCGTGGGAGGTTCGTACCTTTATCAGGTACCAGATCTGCTGTCAGATATGAATTTCAGGGGAAAGGGGGTTCGGCAAATGTCGAGAGGGGTTAAAACTTGTTATTTTACTATGTGGCTATGTGTCTGGTGGGTAGCAAATGCATTTCAGCAGAGGGTCAAACCCGTTATATTGCTGTATGGTGACGTGCCTGCCGCTTCAGAGAAGGGCCGCGGCTCGGCTGGGCTCCTTCCCGCAGCGCGTCGTCGCGGACAGCACACCTCCACTGGGCTTCATCGAGGCTGATCTTGGGAAAAAATAATCAGATTAGACTTTTTAAATATGATATACATCTATCGACAAGCTCTGTGGAAAAGTAACTAAACATAATTACATAAACGACACAGATCATATGTGGTGGAGGGGGTATCTATGATGTCATGTGGGATTTCCAGTGCAACAGGCATGATATCATTTGTACCACGTGATATTTGCATTATAAAAAGCGTATTAGTGGCTGTCATGTAAAGGCAGCGCCGGCAGCTTGGTAAACGTGGTGCATCACTTTGCACAAACTCGCCTGTTAAATACATTTTCCCTGTGGCTGCAGTAGTCTTTTATTTTTCTTTCCCTGCCTCCAGTGCACTGATCCCATCCCGAATTGCAGTGGCAGCTGGCAGGGTTTCTGCTCGAGCGCAGTGGCATCATCCCAGGCCTGGTCTTTCCGAGGCTGACCTCACATGTTCTAGCACTGACCTCACCACTGAAGGTAGAGTCTTTGGCTCTCGGGGCGACACCCTGGGCGTGAGCCGGCCTTCCGGGCCACGTCACCGCGGTCACCGGCGCGTGTCGACTCGCCCTGCGCCTCGCCTTGGCGTTACTCTCCTCCCTGCGCGTGCCGGCGGAGCCCTTCTCCCAAACGCTGCCACCAGGCAGGTCCCCTAAAAACACGAACGCAGGGACCATCTCCATCCGTCCCGGGCTGCTGGAAAATCTCCCTCATTGTCACTCAAAGCAAAGAAGACAGACACAGAGAAGAGAGAGAACATCCTGGCTTCACACGTTCACCCTAAAACCAGACAGCTACCAGTATGTCCCTGTGTTTAATACCAGAAACAGGACAGATTCCCACTGACACACTGGACTGAGAGCGAATCAAAAAAAGTGGAAGCAAATATGCCAAAGGCCATTAAATTACTTTGGCAGGAGATGTAACTTTATAACAGCTGAAACTAACTTTTTTCTTTTCTTTAAATAAAACCCTCTTTCAGAAGCCCTATTACAATTTAAATATATTAAACTGTTGTTGTTTTTACTACTACTACTACTACTACTACTACTACTACTACTACTACTACTAATAATAATAATAATAATAATAATAATAATGATATAAGCACTGAATCACCATCATGAACCAATGAGCCATTGTAACTGGGAGATATGAATCCTCTGTTTTGTGTACCCACCCAGACAGCTCAGTGAGCGCCGGCTTTAATCAGCGGCGGGGTCACCAGCAGTAAGCGGCCGTTTGTGTTGTGCAGAGACGGAGGCCGCGCCGTGGCGTTCGGGGAACATTCCCGTCTCACGTGCGACCCCACAGTGCGTCTTGCATTAAGAGCGCAGTCCTCTTACTGACGAGGAAAAACAACATCGCATTAATATCCCCACTTCATAGTCGCAGCCAAAAAATTTGTCCGCGTTTGTGCACAAATTAGCAGCGGAGAGATGTTGCTGAGGGCCATGAGGGCATCTGACAGGACCTGGGGTCATTCCTGCCCCACTTCAGGATGATGCTTACAAGGGCGTGCGGCGCCGTCACAAAAAAAAACCTCAGTATCAAGAATTATTAGATGTGATGATCTGCCTCTGTGCGTGAAAGAGCATTTTTGGGGATTTTTCGCAGGAAAATTCACACAGGAAAGTGTTACTCAAGTAAATGTGATACGCTTGGTACGTCTTACTGGGTCAGAGTATACGAATGGAATGCTGGATGAAGAAAAGATGACGAAATCTGATTGTTACCCGGAAGTTTAGGGCAGCGTATTTGTGCGTTGATGTTACATCAGAGGTCTGCAGAGTAAAAAGGTGACAGTTAGGTTGTGTACACTGGTTGTGGTGGGAATGCTGAGCCTGGTGAAAGTGAATGAAAAGCAGTAATGTTAACAAAATGGATTAAAGTAACAGGGCTGACCCTGGGAACTGGCAATACGGTCATAAAGCCGTTCCTGCTCCGCAACTGGCTGCCCCCCCCCCTCCCCCCCTCCACTTCATAAGGTTTAAAAATAAATGGCCATGTTACAAAACACTCTCATAAATTTCTGTTTTATTTGGTCTTCGCACTGCAGACCATTTTGAGAACTTTAAGTGTTTTCAAGCGTCTCTGGGTCATTTATTTGCCACTTATAAAAGTAAGAGTGCAGGTGCAGGGGAATGCTGCCCTTTTCCTGTGCCGTGACCCTCCATGTGACACACAGACAGACAGGCAGGTGAGCGCAAAGCCTGGGGATCACAGCACAGGGACAGCCAGCACGCAGCGCCCCAGGGCTGGGGGTTAAGGGGGCTCCAGGTATGGAGCATCCCAACATGGCTACCAGATGGGACTTCGAGCCATGCGTTCAAGATCCACAGCTGGCCCGCATTTCTTTAACTAAAGATGTATTAAATATCGCATGCTTCAGTGCTAATACACGTTTCTCTGGATTTATGTATGTAGTGAGTGGAAAGCCCTGCACAGGTTCAGGACCAGGATCACACAGACTGAGGACCTTTCATACTTTATGGCTGTTTGGGGATGAATCACATTTTAAAGCTGCTGTAGAAAAGCAGAGTCCATGCACGCATGATGCTGGTCATGTGACCGCCCCCACTGGTACTCCCACTGCGTTTACCTGGTCATGTGACCGCCCCCACTGGTACTCCCACTGCTTTTACCTGGTCATGTGACCGGCCCCACTGGTACTCCCACTGCCTGTACCTGGTCATGTGACCGTCTCCACGTGTACTCCCGCTGTCTTTATCACCATTATCACCACCTTTACCTTCCTGGCTCGAAGGTTATCTCAACAGACTTTATTGCAGATGCTGTCGGGATGTTTCTCTAAACACCATAAGCTACAAATGACTTTATGGTAGTGCACTCACACTCAGGATGTTCTGAGCCAAGACGGGAGAGAAAGAAAGAAAGAAACAAACAAAAAATAAAGAAAGAAAGAAGCAAACAAACAAAGGTCTTTCGAAGTGAGGCTCCTCAAAGCCCATTATTTCGTTTCCTCCTTGCGGCTCGGCCCCCGCCTCGCCCTGGGTTCCTCTGTGCCGGGCCGCACCCCGCGGCGTGAGTCAGGCGAGCGGGCGCAGGCAGGCGTTTGGGCGTGCGGCTGCAGCGAGCACATGGCCATCTCCGCAGGAGCAGCGCCGTGGCCCCGGCCCCGCCGTGGCCCCGCCGTGAATCACCAGCTGACGCACGCCGTGCTGGGGCCAAAGTGTCAGGTGCTGTTACATCAGCCCCCCACCCCCCAAATCACACACGCGCACGCTCTCCGCTCCGCCTCTCCAGGCGCCCCCGAGTAGGTGATCAGCCACGCGACAGGCCCTGCTCTCCCTTCCACCGCTTTGCTCTGACCAGACGGTTCGAATTACACCAGCTGATACCTCTGCTGTCAGACAGGTTGGGGGGGGGTTGCTGTTTGGAGCCCCCCCCCCCCAGGTCCCCCCACTTACATTCCGGTAGAAGGCTCCCGCAGGCCTACCTTACAGGTGTGCTGAGGATGATTCCCCGTGCAGGACAGTAACGCATCTTTAATGGAGTTCACTATATGCAGTGTATTTACACTAATACACGATGTTTGGTACAATTCTCTTATTTATTCTTTAATTTAATTAATCTATCAGCTCCACCCCCAGACTGACAAGCTGCTCTTTCTGTCGGCTTCCTGTCCCCACTGCCACTCAGGGTACAGTTTTTGGGTTCCCCCCCCCCTTACGGCTCATGGTCATTTTTAGGCCCCACTGCTTTGGTTCAAAGCCCAAGATGGGCAGTGCCCTCCCTCCATCTGTCGGGGACATGCCCCCCTTCCGTGCTGGCAATGGAGCCCCGCCGCGGTGACACCGGCTGGCCGGGACCTCTGACCACTTGACGGGGGGTCCCCCGGCTTGCTGCCGTTAATTTTCCGCTCCCCTGACCTGACTGGGGCCGCCGTCGCCTCCGAGCCGGGATCCCCGGAATGGAGTCTGCGAGTTAGGAAGAGACAGAAAGAAGACTTAGTGGACGGGCAATGTGTGCTGAGGTCCATCTGAACGGGCTGAACGTACAGGACAGTGAGCATGTGCGATTACGGGGGACTCGCTCACCGGCTCCACTGCTCATCTCAGATTACATGAAAATGCAGCAAAAAGCCTTTCAGCGTCACACGTCACTCAAAGAACCATACATTTGCACCATAACCCCTAACAACTGTCTGATAGCACTGTGATGGGGGCGCAATGGCTTGAGGTGTAGGGGGGAGAGAGTGTGTTTTTCAAATAGGCATGTCTCTCAGCAAAGAAATGAACACTCAGACTTGGTGGGGGGGGGGGGGGTAGATAGTTCTTGAAATATTTCATTTGGACTTTATTTCACATATCAAAATGTGAGATATCCCTTCTGGAACAGTTTCTAGGGCTCCCTGAGTGTTCCATGTCCCTCAGCGTGTGTCACACTTACGTCGCATTCATATTTTGCAATCTGACACTGCAGCTGGTATTAATGCACGTCTAAATCTAGTCTCTAATCACTGAGGACGGCTCGTCAATACGTCAACTACATGCTTTGTCTCGATTCATCTGTGATATTCTTGCCAAGGTGTAGTACAGCGAGTTGGGTGGGACCGGGGCAGCGGGTGGGCCTGGAGCAGGCAGGTTCTGTCGCTGTGACGTCATCTCCACCCCCCCCCCCTCCCGGGTCTCTGCGGAATCTCTCGCTGGCGTTTTTTTGTCACCACAAAATGATGGAAGTGTCACCCTCTCGTCGACGCTCATTCCGCCGCGGCCCTCAATTTCACCGCGCCGCATTTTCATGCAAATACCGCCGCACTATTCCCACCCCCTAATAGCTCCTTACAAATGATGTGCCATTACGACGAGGTTTATTTAAACAAATTTAATACGTCTTTAATCAAGTAGGAGAACATTTCCAAAGGTCACATAGCAAATCAGCTTTGCTGGAAGTATCACAGTATTAGCTCAAGGGGGAGGGGAGCTTATTTAATGGACTAGTCATTCTAAGCAAATCTTTATTTACATTTTTATTCAGTTATTAAATTTTATTTCATGACCCCCCTTCCAAAAAAAAAAATCACTACAGATAGACAGCCTCTCATACAAATTCTCATACACAAGGTGTCTTGTTTGACATCTCAGATGGGTGACTGTGTCAACGTCGATCGTTAATCGAGGACGCGAGTGGTAATGAGGCAGGGAGTGTAGAAGATATTAGGCAGTTTTTACCTCCAAGAAAGCAAATCAGATTGTCATGAATTATGACTGTAAGGTTAGAAATGATTGTTCCCACAGCATGATTATTCTCTGACTTCGTCCTGATGTGCTTACTGTAGCCCCAGAGCAGTGAGTGTTTTTACTGAATATCCTTTGGAAAATTAGATTCATCCATCCATCCATGTTATACCCCCACTTGTTCTATGCCGGGTCATTTGAGTCAGGAGCCTATCACAGACTATCGACGGGTGCATAGGAGGGATTAGCCCTGGACGAGGGATATATACAAAGATGGAAAAAAAAAAAAGAGTTGGATTTGTGAAAGTGAATTTAAGCAACGTTGGTTTGTAAGTTTGGCTGTGAGGCACCAAAGCTCTCTGCTGTACTCGCGTTTGCACATCCCAGCCCTGAAACGCAAGAATGAAGAGGAATAAAGAATGAAAACCATCCAGCTCCATACCCTGATGCTGCAGAATGAAGCATTTAATTAACCATTATTCATTTATATTAATCATTTGAATTATCCACTGCCTGTGCTAGAAGTTTTCCAGTATTGTATTTATAATACATATTATTATGCTGTTTTGGCAATATGCGCACCCACATTCACCAGCAATTTGCTAATGATTTGATACTAATTTAACAGGTAAACTCTCCACAAGCCTCTACAGCAGAGAAATATTACGTAATATCCATGATATTTTATGTATTAGACCAGAAGGATACATTTATTGTAAGTTCTGTATGCGTTAATGACATCCATGGTCTCGGGGGAAGAATTCAGATTTGTAATTGCTATAATAAATGGCCGCAGATAGGATTATTTATTCTATTTAAAGCTCTCGGTTGAATATTGCGGCTGTGTCGGGGTCACAGTACTGCAGGGAGACATGCCCATTGTGCGGAGGCCTCCCCAAGCCAGCGGGCACACAAAGGCTTCTTCACGTCCATGAAACGGGGCCTTTTCCTGCCCACGCCAGAGGGCCTCTCGGCCCATGGTGACAGTGACACGCAACACGCCCGCTAACGCACGACACACGCACGCCGTACAACTCCCCCACTCTGCTCTGCATGATGCCATTGGCCAATTTATTGTATGACAGGTAATGCAGAAAGGTGATATTAAACTTTAGGGTAATCAGTTTGTTTTTAAATGATGTTTGCATTAATAATACAATTTGTTATTGTGTTTATTAATCTTTTTAAAGAGCCATAAAGTGCCCATACATGCTACTACTACTACTACTACTACTACTACTACTACTACTACCACTACTACTACTACCACTACTACTACTACTACCACTACTACTACTACTACTAATAATAATAAATGATCAGGGAAAATAAAAGCAGGAACAGAAGGTTGATAACAGCAGAGAATAATAAGGCATGAACGGGTCAAACTGTGAGGGAATTGGAATCAATCTGACGCTGCTGCTTTCTAACATTATGTATCGTTGGCGAGGAGGCTTTCCGGCACATAACAGGCTGCCTGACCGACTGCATTTGCTCTCCGGGAGTCTCCCAAATAAGTCAGAGTGGAGTTCACGCGCTTCTTTCCCCGTTAACCCCTTGCATGCTGGCCGCCGCCCTTTCTCGGGGTGCCATTTGTGCAAAATGAATTGCTTGCTTAGACAGAGCTAACTAAATAAAAGGCAGCAGGGGCTGATCACATGAAAAATGGATTTTCATTACGGTTTCATTGATTCCAGTAAATAAGGGCCGCGGGCTTCACCCTGCAAGGAGCGCAGAGCCGTAATAATTTAATCTGAGGTGACATGGAGCGAAATGCATGTGGACAAACATCATCCCTGAATATTAAACATGGGACCCGGACGGGGGGGAAAGGTGTCTGCGGGGGCATTTGGACGTATGCAGATTGCCGTCTAACCTATTTAAAAATGGGAATTAAAGACCCTCATCATAAATCATGTTTGCTGCGGCGGACGGGCCTTGCTACGTCTGTGCTAAGCGGGACCCTGAAAGGTTAAAGCTCTCGACCACGTCACATCGGAGACGGCTAATTTAGACTTTTCTTCTAGCTATTTGTCTTTAAAATGTGGAAAAGAGTCAAGTTATGAGAAGCAAGGGGAGAGTAAATAAAATACAAAGAGCATTATCAGGCAAGATGGGGCCGCAAAGCACAGGATTTTGAGGATTTGGAGTGGCTGAGAGATATGTATGAATACACACAGCTCACACCAGCACAGCTCACACAGCTCACATAGGGTACAGTTCACACAGGGCACAGCTCACACCGGGCACACAGGACACAGCTCGCCCCAGGCACAGCTCACACAGCTCACACAGGGCACAGTTCACACCGGGAACAGCTCACACTAGCACAGCTGACACAGCTCACACTGGGCACAGCTCACACAGAGCACAGCTCACACCGGGCCCAGCTCAAATCAGGCACAGCTCACACAGGGCATATCGGACGTAGCACACACTGAGGACAGCTCACACCATGCGCAGCTTACACTTGGCACACAGGGCACACCTCACACCGGGCACAGCTCACACAGGGCATACAGGACACAGCTCACACTGGGTACACAGGGTACAGCTCACCCGGAGCACACAGGACACAGCTCACTCCAGGTACACCTCACGCAGAGCCCACAGGGTACAGCTCAAACAGGCCACCGCTCACAGAGGACACACCTCACCCCAGACACAGTTCACATTGGGTACAGCTCACTCCAGCTACAGCTCACTCCAGCTACAGCTCACTCCAGCTACAGCTCACCTCAGACACAGTGGGCATGTACCTGCGACCTGGCGTTTTGACTGGCATGTGCTGGACATTGTCACCATTGCTGCCATCTGCAGAGACCTTGACAGTATTTCCAGGACTGAGAAAAGGCTCATGTCCTCTGATGTTTTCTGTGCCTGGGGGCGACTGTCATAGCATCATGGTCAGATTTTATTTATTTTTTATTGGTACTTATTGCTAAAACAGTTCACTTCCTACTTCAGGAAAGTTTCCGAATTGTGCTTGTTGTGTAAGTACTCGGAGTTGCACATCACTCAGGAGAAGAGCTTTGATGGCTCATGGTCTCGGTGACAATGACACGCCGGCAGCGGCAGGGATGAAGGACACTCACTCTGGGCGCCGCCTGCTCCGCTCCCGCGGCCAAATCTAGCCACGCTGGTGACCTTTTCAAAGTTTGTTTTCTGAAGCATTTTAAGCGGCAAATTCCCGACGTAGCGGCTTAGCGGAGAATCCGTCACACGAGGCACGACTGTTCACTGTCACTACAAAGACTCGCCTTTTGTGCAAGCAAAACAATTCTGGTAAGAATATTAAAAAATAAAAAGCTGCATTAGAGCAGCTGCAGGTTTAATCCACGACCTCTAATGAGGAGGGAAACCCAGGCCGGGCCGCGATCCAGCACACACACGGCGTGGGCTCGCAGCCGTCTGGGGGGTTGGGATTATAGACCCGAACATGGCCCGTATCCCCCCCCCCAATCATTTCCCAGTCTTTGTATCCTGCCCTTGTGGTACTGGGATCTGCCTGCCATAATTCCGTAATCGGGGTGTCGTCAGAACCGGTTCAGGGACAGGTCCAGAGCCCAAAAACTGTTGTCCCTCTGCTGTGACCATGACCAAATGTCCTGTATAGAGAGAGCAAAAAGTTAAAGTGTACTTCTGGAAATAGTGACTGTGTAGTGTATAGCAGCATGGATGATCGTACAGAAAAATGGCTGCTCGTTTGGGAACATGGAGAGGGACTGCTGAAAGACGTGGTTTAGATTCAGAGGGGGGGGGGGGTATGTTTAAAGAATGACATGGATAAAGCAGAGCACAGCTTCATTTAAAATGCCCAGAGTTCTTTTTTTGGAGAGAATAAAACTTTGGGTTACGGTCCAACTTCATTAACACAATGCAAAGTTTTCAGCAAAGAGAAGGGGCCAAAAAAAATCTTTCAGTTTCTCTGCATCAAAGTGCAATGCTGGCTCCTTCCAGAACACTCTCCCGCAAAGCTTCATGTGTCATTTAGCGATGGGATAAAAGTGACAGGTTGGAATGACAGGGAGCGCTTGCCTCTGTCAGATCCAATCGCGAGTCCCTCTTCGAAATGCAAATTTCAAGCATGGATAATGAGGCCAGATTCCAGCCACCAGGCCGTGGCCAAGTTCTGGAGAGCGCCGCTCTGACGGTCTCGCAGAGACACTCCCGGCTCAGGCCCGATTCTGTGGATCCCACTAGTCATCTGCCATTTCAAAGAATAACCGGCAAGGAATGTAACTGTAGTGTGAGTTCACATATATCAGCGGTTGAAACTAAGCTGATTGGTGGCACCACATCCATGTGTAGCAGAACGCCACTAAATCCATGTTTATCATCAGAACGCCACCACATCTATTTTCATCAGACAAGGCAAAATGAACTTCCTCATACCAGCACATGCAGGTCAGTCTTCATACACTGTGCCTGCAGTCCGGTGCCACGTTTTCCAGCTGTGGTGTGAGTCAGTAACAGTTTCCGAATGTATTCGCATGGGCTTCCGCACATTGATATGCTCATGAGCCACCGGAGCAGATGCTGCATCAGGGCGTGGCCCCTGCGGCGTGGCCCCTGCGGTGTGGCCCCTGCGGCCCTCTGCCTGAGGACCTCTGTCAGTAGCAGGTGCCAAGTGCAAGAGCAGCAGAGAAGCCCAGCTTCCTCAATCACCTTCTGCAAAACAGATGCATGGCAGCAAACGACTCATCGTGCTGCACTTTTCTAGCACTTTCCACAATTACAGGGAAGTCTATAAATATCCCAGTGGGATGTGAGCTTGTCTCACCTCTTCCCTTTTTTCTGGTAAAACATGCAGAGAAGGCAAAGGGTTTTAGGCCTGTAGCTGGTCCCGTCCTTAGGCCTCGGAACCTGAAGCACAGGGTGGGTGGAGCCGCTGATGCCCCCTGGTGGCCCGGCTGAATGGGGCGGCGCTCGGCGACCTCGTCCCTGCGTGATGGCAGGTAACCGGCTCACAGAAGCACCGGGGAGGTGCCCGCTGAGGACGGACGGAAAGCTCAAAGGGGCCTGCAGACAACTAAAGCTGTGTGAAGGGAGCAGAGTCACCAGCTGTGTGTTAGCAGATGCTTCAGATCTACAGTATGCATGCACATGTCCTACAGACACACACACACACACACGCAGACACACACACACACGCAGACACACACATAATGTAATATAATGTATATAATATATATGTATGTATTTATTATTTCTTAGCGTTAAACAATTATTGTTCAAATGTCATATGTATGAAATATATGCATGAACAGAGGATTTTAACACATTATTAATACATCATACTGTGTGTCTGTGTGTGTGTGTGTGTGTGTGTGTGTATACACAAACACACAAACACACACATGCCGTTTGTCTTAAATTATTGAAGGCAATAGCGATTGTAAACATTCTGGGAACCTTTTTAGACGCAATGTTTTTTCCTTTGTGTTTTTTAAAACATGAGACTGTTTTTAAACTAAAACTGCAAGTACATTATTCTGTGTTACATAAATGTGCAGATTGTGAGTTACAGTGTTTTTTGACTCGAACACGGAGGCGTTTAAAAAGCTTTTTAAAAATTCTTGTATTGAAAAACCTCCTGTAAAAATACTTTATTTTTGTTAGGTTACCTAGGATTTCTTCCAGATCATTTAAATAAGAGCACAACTAGTATTAAATGCAACTGTACAATATATTTGTGTATTTTTCTGCATTTAAACCTGTATTGTAGCCCTGTATCTGTGAGGAAATCTAGGGCAGTCGAGTGAGAGGGGGCAAACTATGCCGTTTCATCTGAGAGATTCAAAAGATCGGTGTTATAAAATTTTAAATGTAATGTTTTATGTACATATTAAAACCCGCATCTGCAAATTCCATCTTTTCAACATCGAATTTTAAAAAGGATTTATTTTTACTCCACGCTTGTAATTAATTGAGCAATTAGACGCACTTCAAACAAAGTGCTTTTCGTCCCTCGACCGTTTGCTGTAAATTTTGAGGGCGAAAATCCCGGTAAAGGCGAATTGAAAAAGCGCGGAGATGTGAAAAGGGGAAGAAAACAATGAGAGTATATTTGCTGATAAAGGCAGACGCTTGGCTCTCTGCGGTGTGGGTCACTCCGCTGCTCTCCAGCCCCCTCACCCAAGCGGAGGCTTTCAGGGACCCGTCACCTGAGAGGGGGGCTGGGTCACTCGAGGAGAGCTGGGGCTGGTGTCCCCCTATCATCTACAGGCGTGTCATACACTAACAGAGCCTCGTCTCAGCAATGACTTTTTCAGGCTGAAGCTGATCTTTGTTATGTAGCCCACTGTATCAGTCTGTGAATAGATGCATTAATCAATGTCAAATCACACCTGTAAAACGGTTTCTGGTGGATTGTTGGTAACATTATGAGGATGATTGTGATTTTTTTGCGATTTATTTATTTTTCCTTGTCAATACCGACCGATACGTATTTGTATTTCTTTGGTGTTTTTACAAAGTTTGTGGTAAAATTGTAAGCTGAATTGTTGTCAATTAACTATAATTGTACTAATTCCCTATCATTGAATTGTTCCTGCACACTGAACAATTATAACAGGGAGAGAAGGACTGATGAATTTAAATCACGTTTAATGATGGCTGTTTGCGTAAAGGGCCTGTAAAGTGTAGCATCTACACTGGCCCCCAAACCTTCACCCCCCGTAGTGGACACCCGGAGCTCTGGGTGACAGCCCCACATGTCGTAGGGTGTGCCCCCCCCACTCCGGCATGGGTGGCCATCGGTGGCTGAGTCTCATGGCTTCCTGTTCAACCTGCAATTTGCCCACATCTGTGCTTCATTATCGTCTGCGGCGGTGCTGGGGAGTCGTTATATTTCACATCAAACAGAAGCCCCCCTGTCGGGACGCACCGCGGACAAAAGGTAAAATGGGAGGTGGGGAGCTTATTTTTCTAGCGGTGAAGGGGGGACAACCTAGGATCATTTTATTCAGAGCAACCCTTTAATTAGAGAGAAGTGTTCCAACATTTCCCAGAATTCTATGCATTCCGGGCCCCCGGGACCCACGTTCTTGCCGTGCGTCAGGGGCCGCCGCCCCAGGGGAGTCGGGGGGCAGCAGGTGCTGGAGTCCAGCTGGGGTGAACCCATGTCCCTCTCCAGCTAGAAACTAGCAGTAACAACAACGCCACGGTGGTACCACAATCAGAGGTGTCCTTCAGCCGTCGGCCGCCCGTCACGGCCTGCGCTGGGCTCCACCAACAGCTACTTTACAAGAAAAGAAGCATGGAGGGGTTTCACGTCGTTCGGTATTTTGAGAATGCTCGGAATCAGCACTGTGGAGGTGAAACCATGATCCATCCGCTCTGCTCTAAATGCAGTTATCTGAGGTATTACTTCTTTTTTGTATTTTAAGATTCCTCTGACTAAGCACTGTGGAGGTAAAAACACCAGTTTTTTGCTCTATATTCGCGTAATTGAGGTATTTCCTCTTTTTTTATATAAATATATCAGTTTGAGGAACTTACTGTAAACATTGGACGTGTCCAGCAGGTCCGGAATGACATGACGCACGTCATCCGTATCTCTTAAACTAACACGGGCGCCATAATTAAGGACTGAGACTGAGGCGAAACTTTGGCCAAAAAGGCTGCTTCAGGACCAGAAATAAGAAAACATCTGCTGTCAGATTCTTTAACACCCAGCTGGGGAGGTCGCTTGCGGTTTGTCAAATCACAAACTCACGGGGAGTTCTTTTGTCCCAGTAAGAGCATGTGGCACCCTCATGGGTAAGCCCCCGTCCCCCCCTCCCATGAACAGTGTAGTGAGTTGGTCCCTTGAGGAATAAAGGTGTAGCTTCGAGATTCAGGGAAGTCTTCCCACACAAAGGTGGAGCCAGAGCACACTTTCAGCCATGTTTATGAGTAAAGGGCTGTTTTTTGGCACTGAGTACCACTATGGAGCCCCCTCCCCATGCTTTTTGAGGCTATGCAGAGCCCTGCTGATGGGTGTGGGGAAGGAGACCGACAGGACAGCGTGTTTGTGTATTTATTTTGGATGGGATGGTTCTCCTCTTTCAAGTGATTCCCCCGAGATGTGAAAACAATACAGCTCCTAGGGGGCTGCATGGGGGAGCCCCGACACTCCATGTGTGTGAGGGTTAGGGTTAGGGTTACCTAGCAGGTACCTAGCAGGGCCATACCTGAAGACCCACCCAGTATAGGAGCACCTCTCCTGGCTCACACCCCTCCCCTAGCGCTCTTAATGCTGCTCTAATTAGGTTCTTGCTTTTTTTGAAAGACGTTGCGTAGCTCCTGCTTACTCATACTGGACCTTCACTGGAAGCTCAGCCTAGATGCACTTACGCCTAGTCGACTCCCTGACAGCATCAATGGAACAGTGATACTTTAGAAATCCCTGTGGATAAATTCTCTCTTTGCCTACCCCATCCTGCTTTCCATGACAATCATAGAGACATTTGGAGGTGAGAGCAAAGCTTGGGTCAAGGCAGCATAGGGATAAGGGCCTCGCTGAAGGGCCCAGGGTGTCAGTGACTCTTAGCCCAGTGAGCCACACACTGCCCCTTGTATGTCATTTTAGACAAAAGTGCCAGAAAAGTGAATTAAGGTAAAGGGATGCGTCGCAGTGCATTCTGGGTAATCACGGAGAGAGCGTCCTTAACGCCTTTGAGGCTGTCTTTTAAAGCCGTGACAGCTCGCCCTCGACGGACGGCTGCGCCACGAGTCCGGTTCCCATTTGGTGCCACGTCACCTGGAACCCAGGAGGCTGAATGGGGCCAGTTCCGTCATTCGGGTGGCCGGAGCTTCTGCTCGGCGGACATCTCGCTCCGCGAGTCCCGGGAACGCAGGGCTCCCGACAGACGCGTCCCGGCAGGGACGGCGCCAGTAACAGACAGGCCCGTCTCGGAACAGCCTGAGACCTCCCTCTGCGCTGCCAGGACGCTCTCGGGGCAGCCCACGGAAGAACAAAGGGCGGCCCAGAGCCGGTCACACCATGGCCGGGCCCCTGGCAGGGACGTGTGCCGGTGTCCTTCAGGCCCCAAGACACCGGCCCCTCCCCCCCCGCCCCCGGATTCAGACACGTTGACGGTCCTGCTCCTCAGTCTATGTGCTTATGGGACTGGGATTGCACCTGTGTACTGTATGTTGTCCTCAGCCAGCCTTCCACCTGAGGCCCATCACACCGGCATGTGAGCACATAACAGCACAGATTGTTCAGTAACATCCCACGAAACCCACAACGTCAGCGTCCTTTAATTCCTTAATTGTGACTGACGTTCATGCGTTCGCTGGTATTTAAGGGATGCAGGAGCGTTGTGCAAACAAATTTAAGCTTCTATAGAACATGTATGGACGGGTGAAGCCTCTCATAAACTTGGGCGTGCAATTTATACTTTGTTAACTTACTCACATGCTGTTTGTATGACATCCTGCCTTTCCCAGATGAGGGGGGGGGGGGGGGGGGGGAGTTTGGGAAGTGTGAGCCCCAACACCAGGATACGTTGCTTCTTGTTTTTGTGTTGGGTTCGTGTTATTGGTGGTTGCTG
>JAABNY020000098.1:231148-247107 GCA_015164015.2 Brevimyrus niger | reverse complement strand
CCCCATGCTCTCTGGCTCCCTCCCCCACAGCCCTGTACTATTTCTCGATGCAGGGTCATAACCCTGGTGATGTACCATGCCGTATTCTTTACATAATTAATCCGCCGTGAGGTGTACGCTGGCCTTCTTCCAGTGTTATAAAAATAACCTCCGCGTGGCTGCAGTGCCGTGGCCCATGCTGTAGGGGGCGCACTATAAAGAGGCCGGGAAGCAGGGTGCCTCACTGGCCCAGGCGCATGCTGAGGTGTTTCATACTGCAGCACCAGGTGTGGTTGGCGTCGGGAGCCGCTCCAGATGGTTACGTTTGCGGCTGCATGGTGTGTGGAGAGACTGGGCCATTGGGTTGTGCACAAGCGCATGTGAAAAAAGAATTCTTTAGGACTTTTGCTTTTCACATTAGTAACAAGAATTTCCATAATTTATAATAAGAATAATAATAAGAATAATAATAGCACTTAGGTAAACAAACATCTACCTTTCCAGCGTTGTCATAGTTACCTTCTTTCCATAGCATTAGCCTAGCATCGTGCTTATACTGAACTTGCCTGCTATATTCAGCGGTAGAAAAGGACTGAGACGGGGGGGTCTTTTTTTGGCAGTTTGCCACTTCCTGTGGCCTTTGCCAAGCTCTTTGAAATCCAATCAGTTTAGGGTTTTTAGATCAGTATCCCCCTCAATTTAGTGCACTTAATTTAACTCAAAGCTTTAAAGATCGACCCCCGCTCTGGGGCGATTCCTTGGGCCCCTGCTCAGGGCCTGGAACCCAATCGAGGTGGACAGGCAAGGGGGCGTTCCTGCCCATATCACTCAGACACTCTGCTGGCCCTTTGGATAATAGCGCTCGTCCCAGTGACCTGGTGTCACTGCTAGGTCACAGGGAAGCCTGAACCATGCACATCATGTGATCCCTTTTGTGCTGTACTTGGTGAAGTCGCCGAGCATGCCTCGCAATGGGGATCTCTGATTGGTCCGGTGCAGTTTTAGGTGACTGAGGGGCATCCAAAGGCTTCCTTGAGTACTCACTCAGAGGGGTGTGGGGACATTCTTGGACAAGATGCAGGGAAAACCTTGGACAGAACTCAGATGGGGCACAGAGACTAATTGAGCCGGTGCACGGGGACTCGAACAGGGCATGGGGACGAACTCAGACAGAGGTATGGACATCTTTTGACAGGACATTTGGATGACCTTGGACAGGACACAAGCATGACCTTAGAATAATAATAATAAAGGTAGGGTAGCATTAGCTTAGCCTAGCATAGCTATTGTATGGAACTTTCTGGTTGCTATTTTGAGTTGTAGACAGGATGCAGGATGCGCGTTAATGAGCTCAGAGCTTCTGCCCCTGGAGTCTCTGAGCAAAGGCATGCCAGCGCGCATTCATTCGTCAAACATGTTGTTTTAGGGTATGGAGTTGTACTTTAATGCGATGTTAATGGAATGTGACTGAACTGTTTCAGGTGACACAAACAAGGCAGCCAACTTCCCTCACTGGAAAAAGACGTTTTAGATAGTATGAAATCACCAGTAATTGGACAAATGATAAAATCACAGTGATATGGGAATGAGTCCTGCTTCACGTGTGGATTAATAAGTTAGGGTCAATTAACCATTGAGATGATAACATTTAACTGCAACTGTAACTGTTGTTGTTGTAACTGTTGTAACTGTAACCTGTAACTGCAGTACTGTAATCTAACGGAAGGGCAAATTTCAATCGCCCCTTTCCATATACATGGCACTGTGGAAGTGGCAGGGGCCGAGCGGACCACGTGAGTAAATTAGAATTTATCGATTAATTGTCATTGTTGACGCACCGTGCACAACAACAAAATGTTCTCTGCATTTAAACCGCATGTGACATAGCAAGGAGCAACTAACTCTGCGCCCAGGGAGCAGTGCTTGGGGCAGTACCTTGCTTAGAGTATCATAGCGGTGCCTTGCTGGTCGGGGACTTCAACCTGCAACTTTTTAATTATAAGTCCGCTTCGGTAGCTATTAAGCCACCACTGCCTGTGAGCGGCCTACGTGAGCAGCCCCTGTCAGTGGACCAAGTGAGCAGCCCCTGTCAGTGGACCAAGTGAGCAGCCCCTGTCAGTGGACCACGTGAGCAGCCCCTGTCAGTGGACCAAGTGAGCAGCCCCTGTCAGTGTACCACGTGAGCAGGCCCTGTAAGTGGACCACGTGAGCAGCCCCTGTAAGTGGACCACGTGAGCAGCCCCTGTCAGTGGACCACGTGAGCAGCCCTGGTCAGTGGACCACGTGAGCAGCCTCGTTGAGCAGTACTGACTTTCAGCAATGTTTCAGCATTCAGTCCCATGGGAATGGCTGCGCAAATATCAGTGAAGGTCTGGCTTTTTGGGGGAGAAAGGGAAGCATGACAGATGTTAGGAGCCCTTTGTATGTGTGTTTTTTTCTTTGGTTTATAAATGCACTGATAATGTGAGTATCCAGTGATTGAGTGCATAATTGGTTCCTTATTTGGTTGTCAGACTCCCCCCCCCCCCACCCGGAGTTCTGGCAGACAAGCTGAGGCCCAAACGGCCGTCAGGAGCCTGAGGCCCTCGCCTTTCCCACAGCAGCCTGGCCTAGTGTGACGTGCTGCTCACTCCCGTCTGTCGCGGATGTTATCGGGGCTGCCCTGCATGTCGGGCAGGCTGGCGGGAAGCCTGAGGTGTGTGTGTGTGTGTGTGGGGGGGGGAAGGGGCATAGAGAGGGCCTGCGGGGGGAGGCAAAGTTTCAGCACCCGTAAGGAAGACGCTTCCATGCTGGAAAAACACAGGAGCATGTTAAACAGCAGAGTTTATCAGGACAAATTACGGTAAGTTTGAGATTCTCTGTCTCTTTAATCTGTCGCATCTGAGCGTCTTTTGGTTTATATTTTCTCGGCTTTCTCACTCTCCCCCGTCACACGAAGAGAAGTCGGGCCAGAATTTCTGACTTCCTCCCGTGGAAATCCTGAGACACGTAATAAAAATTTAATTACTTCCCCTCATTTCCATACGATTCTTTAAAAAAAATGTAAAATTCATTTAAAGTAAGTAGCGACTTTGTCTTTGAAGATCACGACAATTAACATGGATCAAAGCGTATGTTCTGTAAGGATGAGAGCTCATTAGCATAATGAAATTAACTTGCAGACAAGAATCTCTAATAGGTACAACAAAAACGCATTAATAATATTTGAGGAAAATTATGTTTATGCTGGTAATACAACAATTATAGACCTTGTATTCAATTAACAGTTTGTTAATTAACTTTTAGTTTATACAGAGTTCATATCTGGTCTGTTTATTTATTCAGTATTCCATCTAGAAGCAACTATTTCTTTTCTTGTTATTTGGCCCAGTCTTAACTATGAACATCTTATTTGTCAGAATAGTTGTTTGTTTTAGATTGAACTACATCAAATTAATCCTCATTTGCATATTTTCTGTGATAATTGTAACAGCCGATTGCTGTAATGGGGGAAAATAACAATAAATGACTAGGGGTATTTTAAGTGGAATTGCTGTTAAGTGTTTCACTTAGTGATGACAGCAGAATCCACGTAATCACGCCTTTATCTCAAAGTACAAATTTATAACCTCACACTAACATTACCTGTAGTTCAAGTTGTGTTGGAGTGTTCAGTAACACAGCAGAAATGCTATTGAGAAACAGAGCAAAACTTGCTTTTACGTGGCCATTGAACTTCTTCAGGTCGGACAAAATCGAAACGGTTGTAAAAAGTTGCCAAAATCTGGACACGCGCACATGAGCGGCCCAAAAATATTTTGTTACCCTCGAGTTCCAGTTACTCACCCCAGCGTCACAGGTCATCACTCCTAGTGGTGAAGTGATGTCACTCTCATATGACAGCGACACGCTTCTCGTGACGGTAGCCCAGCACTGCGGACCGGCACTAACAAAGTGTTCTCACAGAAGCGGAGGGTATCATCGAGATGGTAATTATGGTAATCTGTGGTTTCACTCACGTGGGCGGGCCCTGCCTCCATGGCGATGCTGGGGAGAGGCAGCTGAATCACACAGGCACACATGAGACTAATATAGCAACCTGTGTGTGTGTGTGTGTGTGTGTGTGTGTGTGTGTTTTCATATAATGTTAAAGCTGTGTAGAAATATATTTGCATATTTGTCTAAGAACGAATGTGTATGAGACAAAACGGAGGACCAGATAGCATGGTTTTGATATCAAGGACCTGACAAACAAGCCATTTATTTATTTAAATAACACACTAACTGATTTGGCCCAAAGATTTGGTGAGAAGATATACAGACATACAGACATACATTTACACCAATCAGGGTATGTGACATGAAGGGCATTCGGCAGCTCCGCGACACCCCCACGCCGGGGGGGGGGAGGGGGGGATTGAGCCGCTGCACGGCTGCAGTGTGTAGCCTGAGAGCGTGACCCCTTCCCCTTTTCCACGGGAACAGGCGTCCACTCTGCTTCATGGGGAGGGCGGACTGGGGTCCAAACGAGCGTGTAGCAGAACAGGGGTGGATGACCGACTTCAACTAGTGGCTATTCCTGTCCCAGGGCCTTTGGGGGGGGGGGGGGGGCTGCACTGACCCTCCTTCCCCCTGAGATGTATAAATAAATAGTTAAGCCGTAGCCTTTTTCTCAGGCGCCTGCTGAGAGCGTGATAGGTGGCGGGGCGGCAGCGGCTGCAGTGAGGGTCTGCAGTGAGGGCCTGCAGTGAGGGCCTGCAGTGAGGGCCTGCAGTGGCGGAGCTCCCAGCCAGTGGAGCAGCCCTGGTGGCTCGCACCCTGCATCATTCCCATGCCCTGTTGCATTCCTCCGGCAGATCACTCCCAGGCGCTCTTTTCCCCCTACGTGCCGTCCAGGATGTAGACGAATGACTTCCAAGTGACATAAGCGGGGGCGGACTCTCGGAATAAAGATCTCTCCTGTCCTTGCTCTGGCATTAGCTGGCAGCTCAGGGAGCTCCTCTTTTTCCTTTTAGTTTGCCATTAAGATTGAGAGAGGTGGACGCAGACTAATTAGTAATTATGAGATTGTGGCCTGCCCACACGCAGCTTTTACGTTCCCAGTCTGTGTGTCTCCCTTTGGCTTCAGCCGGACCGCACGGGCACGGACCCCGCGTACGTTTTACTTTCAGGAAAACAACAACACGTGAAAGATTTTATCCTTCAGGTTGTACATTTTCACGGGATCTTCAGTAATTAGATTTTTAATTAACGGATCTGACGTTAAATTACTAAGGGGAGATGCATGATTACATGGCCCCTGGCCTCTAACATGGTAATTAACAGCGTTCACTTTACCTTCCGCATCCAGATTTTGGACGCAGTGTTGAACAGGTGCCAAGCTGAATGCACATTTCAGGGAAGGGGGGGGTTACCTGTCTATGCTCTGCCCTATTCACCTGCCCCCCACCTCCCATTTATATGAGGCACTTATTTCTGCACATGCAAGTGGGTACAGTGTGTCGGCATATGGGTGTGTGTTCAGTTTGTATTTAGCACATTGTGGGGACATTTTTTATTATGCAATTTTTTAGTTTGTGGGGATATTTTTCAGGTCCTCTCAATATAAAACTCAATTTTATAAGGTCTGTGATGACAATCAAAAACCAAAAGTCTTGTATTTTGTGTGATTACTTATGGTTAAAGTTAGGACTGGGTAGAGGTTAAGGTCGCCATGTTGGAATTAAAGTTTTCCCCATAGAGATGAATGTAGTCCCCACAAAGATATAATTACATACCTGTGTGTGTGTGTGTGTGTGTGTGTGTGTGTGTGTGTGTGTGTGTGTGTGTGTGTGCATATACAGTTGACTGTGCGCCACATTGCAGGGGTCCGGGCGTAAGTCCCCACGATCTGGACAAACCGTCTACAATTTTTTGATTCCCTTGGTGAGCCAAGAGAAGTAAAATGATACTAGAAATGAGAGATCAAATATTGCTGTGAGATCACTGCTAGATCACCGCGAGATCACCGCTAGATCACCGCGAGATCACTGTGAGATCACCGCAAGATCAGTGTGAGATATCACGTGAGAGGCTGCCATAAACACGCTTGACATCCTCCTAACCAGCACTGTACATATATTTAATGCATTAATGAGCCATAAACGTTTTTTTTTCTGCTGTCTGGTGGCCTCCGTGTGTCGTCTGTGGCTTTTCACAAAACTCCCAAAAACATCCAAAACATTCGCATTTCATTTCTTATGCCGACCCCACGATATATCAAAACCGCGATGGGGGAATGGAGAAAAGTCGCAATGCAGAATGATCCACTGTATATTGACATGAATTATACACACATATGAATGTGCGTGTGTGTGTGTGTGTGTGTGTGTGTGTGTGTGTGTGTGTGTCGAAGGAGAGCTCGATGGGATAAGTGAAAAGACGCATTCCAATGAAGGACCAGTTCATGTGTATTTTTGCCCTTTACAGAGTTTTGCCCTATTGGTCAAATAGACCAACTCAACAAAGCAAAGAGAATTAGAAAGTTTGTGTCAATTATTTGCCTTTGGAAGTGTAAAATCAGACACACATGGGAATCACAGGGGCTTCTTGCCTGGAGATCATAAGATCTTAAGTCCCAGGAAAGGCCCGGAGTCACGTACCCTAACGAGGAGCTGAACAGATCCCAAGCCCAAGAGAGTCAGAGTTCCAGACACAGAGTCCCTGGAGGCTCGAGTCTCAGCTTTGCATGAGATTCTTCAGGTGTACGACAAATGACATGCTTGCTGTGTCCGTACTTTTCACGTCCTCCTGAATATCGACCTTGTCAATCTGTCCGCAAGTGACATTACTGTTAAAAGCAAATACGTACCAGCCAGTGAGATTTAGATGGACTTTTTATTCCTTCCAGAAGTGTGGGTGTTACGGGAGTTTGCAGAGACGTCCCAGAATCCTTTGTTGTTAAGTCCTGCTCCGTTCCTTCAGCTGCCAAATTCCAAAGTGGAGAAGATGAAAAGAATTTGCTACTATCTCTAAAAAAAACTGTGACGGCTTTTTATTAAATTAACCCTATTAATGCCTTACAGGAACCAATGACGAAGAAACTCCCCATTTGCGTGAAGATAGATTTTTCAGGATGGCTGCACGCTTTAATTGAAGGAAAGATTAAGAGTCATTAAACAAAACACTTTACCTTTTGGCATCAAGATTCGCATCTGACTCAGGTTAAGGAAAAAAGGCTGTTATGCAAACAGAACTACGCAGGACACAGACGGCGCCGATGGAGAGGGCCGTATCGACGGTGCGGCTTCCGCGTCCGTTTCAAAGAGCTGAGCAAACGGTATCTGACACAGAAGTCGTTAATCGGATATGTTCATGGAAACGGGCCTGCTGAATTCAAATTTTAATAAAGTTCATAGACGGCAGTAAATCGTATTTAAGAAATCAAAAATAGCAACGGAAAATGCATCAAAGAAATACAATACAAAAAAAAAAAAAACGTAAAGCCTGATACGGATTCTTACTGTTACCGTTATGTACTCACATTGCCAACCATTTGTCACGCCTGGGTCAGACTGCCTCCCTGACTGTGACGACAAGATGTGCCTCAGTGGGCTAAGCCTCTATTCCTGCGACCTAAAGGTTGCTGGTTTGGGGCCAGCTTAAACAAGGCCCTTAATCCCCCCCATTTGTGGGCGTGGCTGCCCTTTGCTGCCAAGCTTCCTCTGTCCTACATGTGTGCCATGGAGAGAAAGATGGGGCGAGCAAAAAGAGAGATTCCCAAAATCCATTAAGTGTCATCAGATAAATGAACTTTACCTAAGGGATGCACATTGCTACGATTTCCAGAGATATTCCATGGAAACGGCGGAAGGGTGTGCTCTCCCACTCAGCGATCCTAGCAGGCGAATGGCAGCGCTGATTTCCGCGTCTGACGGCTCCAAACCGCAGCACTTCTGCAGAGCCGGAAATCTGAGCGGGGAGCAGAAGACGCCCTCAGAGAATCCTGTGGGACACCTGGACACAAACAAGCGGGCGATGATGTGGAGTATCGAGGAGGGGCGGCACCATCGAGGCAATCAAGCAGCCTTGAGGTGTCCCTCGGTCTGGCAGGTGTCTGACAGGTGTTTGGCAGGTGTACGGCGGCAGATGCGGGTGCTGGCGGCCGCCATGCTGTACAGGTGTTGCAATTTGCCTAATTACCGCCTTAAACGCTTCATCCCCCTGTTTCAATATTGATTGCTACCTTTCTGCTCCTCCGTCCCCAGGGAGGGGCCGGGCCCGTGGGTATTTATAAGAAACAGAGCCACCCATCCTCCTCCCCCTCGCCCCCCTGCCCGCTCAGCACATCGACGACGTCCCTGAATGCGCCGCGGCCGCGCGGCTCCGCGTGCAGACAAATGCTCCATGATATGATGCCATTTAAGCAGCTCTATTGCGCGTTGATAATGGGTCACGCGGTCGATGCCAGAGCCGCAGATGCGTGATGCATCTCTCCCCGTTTGTATAGATCCAGGTGTGTCTTTGTGCCGCCATTCACTGAGCACGCTCTTCCCACAGGCCCCGCTCCCGGCTTCCTGTCGCTGTGGCGGCGTGGCGGTAGCTGGCCAACCTGCATGCTTCTAACGTCTTTGGCAGCCACTCCCCCCCCCCCCAGTCTCAGCCAGGGGCAGCTGGCTATTCCAGCCAGAGATTCTCATTGGCTCTTAGCAGTCAGGTGTGAATAATTTACTGATTGTGCTATTTTCCAGTGACCAGCTAATTTGTACCTGCATAGATGAAGGCAATGAATGTACACTATATTGCCAAAGGTACTGGAACACCGGCCTTTACACACACATGAACTTTAATGACACCCCATTGTTAATACATAGGCTTTAATATGGAGTTGGGCCACTGTTTGTAGCTATAACTGTATATAGCTCTAGAGTCCAGCGGCAGCGTGTCTTACACCACTGCATCTGATGGGCTGCATTGTAGTTGCTGATGTAAGGCTTGGGTGCAGCTGCTCGGCCACGAAGTTCTCGCTAATCTGAAGGTCTGTAGCTGTTGAATCTGCACACTGTGCCTCAGCATGCGCTGTCCCCGCTCTCTGATTTTACGAGGCCCGCTACTACGTGGCTGAGTTGTTCCCAATTGCTTCCACTTTGTTATAATACACTAACAGTCATATTTAGTAGTGAGAAAATTTCTCAATTGCACTTATTGTATAGGCGGCATCCTATCGCGGTACGACGCTTGAATTCACGGAGCTCCTGAGAGTGACCCATTCTTTCACGGAAGTTTGTAGAAGCAGTCTGCATGCCTGGGCGCTTGATTTTATACACCTGTGGCTATGGAAGTGATTGGAACATCGAAACTCAATAATTTGGAGGCGTTTCCCAATACTTCTGGCAATATACTAGAACTAAGAAAAAATGCAGCTTCTAAAGGAATAACTACCAAACCTTTATCAGTGCATTTGTATTTTCTTTATATAGCAGATGCACAAGTGAGACAAAGAACACATTACAAACAGTCATGCTGTCAGGGAGTCGACGGGGTGTAAGTGCAGCTAGGCTGAGCTTCCAGTGAAGGCCCAGTATGAGTATAAGCTGGATAAGAACAGGAGCTTCACAGTGTCTTCTAAACAAAGCAGGAGCCCCATCAGACAGCTATTCAAATGCAACATTAAGAGCAGAATTAATAGTACTTTGGGAACAGAGAGTGGTGTAGACCAGGAGAGGTGTTCCTGGTATTTATTACCGTTTGCTCGGGCGTGATGTTCTAAGTCTCTGGGAGCACTGTGGTTGGTGAGCTGGGCCCTCACTTTACGACCTGACCAATCCGACGGCTCCCCCTCCAGCTCCGAGTCAACTGCGGGACATCCTGCCCCCGCAGGGACTCCTGGGTGATTCAACATTCCTGGCTAAATGGAGCGAAAACCAAACAGGCGTCGGCTGGAGCGGACGCCGCCGGAATGAGGGACCCGGCCTCGTGTAGGAGACGCTCCAAGATGTTATTCCCTGCAGCGTTCCCAATCGGATCCCGAGCAGTATGGACTTTATAAGGCGTGGAGCAAACAAGGGCGGAAAGCTGTTTACGTACTCGGGGCTGGTTAATGTCCCATTATCTGGGCGAGTCTGCGGAGGCGTGAATCTGCATTGTAATTCAGCAGGTATAATGCAAGCGCTCGCGCGCGTGCAGGCGAGCAGATTCCGCTCCCTTTGTTCACGGTCAAATGTGCGCTGATACGGAGCAGCATCCGGGCTGCTTTACAAGCAGAACCCCGACCTGCGCGACTTTAATTAATAAAAGGCGGCACGTGGATCTGGGAGATAAGGTCTGCAGTGGGGCGGGCGAGGGAGAGGGAGAGAGAGAGAGAGAGAGAGAGAGAGAGGGAGGCTGGGCCCATAAATTTGGATGCACGACTCGTCTGGAACCCACCGCCTGCCCCAGCAAGGCTCTGTCCCTCGAAAGGTCAGATCCCTATCAGAGGGGGAGAAAAGGAGTCGTGTGATTCAAGGGATCGCGGACAAACACGCTTTCTCCCTCCCCTCCGTGACGCGGGCATCGTGTCCAACCCGTCCGCGTAGATATTTGTGTTCTTGAATGAAGCCGCTGTTTCCTGCGGGGGCTCCAGGACCTACTGCCATCAGAGTAGGATGCCTTGGCCGTTCGCTCACAAACCGGAGCTCCTAGCCGGACGGGGCCCTCGTGATCTAGAGGGTGGGGGAGCATTGATAAGTGTCACTGCCGCACAGAGCTTTTTTCACGCTGGTTTTCACTCACATTCTCTGTATAGGAATAAAAAAAAACAGATAAACACTCTCGTTTGATGCAATCGCGGTGGATTGCTGCCACTTCCTGAAACGCGGTATCGACTTGGAGGTATTGTATTGTTGGTGCTATGGACCTCATTCCCGGTCAATGTTGTGTCAGATGCTGCCTAAGAGGGGCAGGCATTAATGTATTGGTCCTTTGGAAGGGGCCGGCTGGTTATTTCATCAGAAAGCCGGGAGCAATCGGAGGCATTATCCTTCAGGTCCGTACTGTGGGAACACGGCAAGAGCGATTACATGCACTGTACGCAGAGCCCTCTTTGCAAGACACGACGCCCCTGATCCTGCAGGTTATCAAACAGCACCAGCCTCACTGATTCTGGCATCCCAGAATTCACTGGTGTCCCCTTGTCTGTCTAATAGGCTGCAGGTCCCAGTGACCCTGTCATGGGTAAATGATGGATGGATGGATGGATGGATGGATGGATGGATGGATGCCATGACTTCAGTATAAAATCCATCCAAAAGCATAGAACATATTGTGAGCCTCTATGGTTTTGTGTTTCATAACAAATAAGTAAACTTACATTCTTTAACAGTGGCATCCGTGTCCAAATTTATAGTATTTGAAATCTAGAGCCAAAGATTTAAAGGTGTCAGAATGAAGCATTGTTTATTTCTGACGTGTATCGGGTTTTGTAACCAGAGCAGAGATAAGACCCGGTTGTGGGATCACTTGGTTTAATTCTGCTTTTGTTTTGCAGCATTAATGCTCCGGTCATGTTCATTAAAATGGCTGCTATCTGCACATCACATGAGCAAGGTCTTAACAGTAATTAATCTCCATAAAAACCCAAATGAGCTGGGCTCGATGGCGTGCAATTTAAATGCCGTGCTCGGCCGGCTGGCACGCTGGGACAGACACACCGTCCATCCCGTGTTCGTGACACGCCGCCTGAACATTGCCGCCTGAACGTTGCCGCCTGAACGTTGCC
This sequence comes from Brevimyrus niger, assembly GCA_015164015.2. Taxonomy (NCBI): domain Eukaryota; kingdom Metazoa; phylum Chordata; class Actinopteri; order Osteoglossiformes; family Mormyridae; genus Brevimyrus; species Brevimyrus niger. The sequence goes on along the minus strand of JAABNY020000098.1, from coordinate 235,415 downwards.
GCCTACAGGAAGTGATCCCCTGCTTGTGTTTCTGCAAGCGGGATGCGCTGAGGTTCAGTCACGCAGCATATAGCAAAAAAGCCAAACAGAGACATGGTAGTATAACATCAACCCAGAAAGCCCTAAGGACAACCCACCATAAGTACTGGCCACCATATAGACTGCCCACCGTAAGTACCGCTCACCATAAATACTGCCCACAGTGAGTACCGCTCACCATAAATACTGCCCACAGTGAGTACCGCTCACCATAAATACTGCCCACCGTAAGTACCGCTCACCATAAATACTGCCCACTGTGAGTACCGCTCACCATAAAGACTGCCCACCGTAAGTACCGCTCACCATAAAGACTGCCCACAGTGAGTACCGCTCACCATAAAGACTGCCCACAGTGAGTACCGCTCACCATAAATACTGCCCACCGTAAGTACCGCTCACCATAAATACTGCCCACAGTGAGTACCGCTCACCATAAATACTGCCCACCGTAAGTACCGCTCACCATAAAGACTGCCCACCGTAAGTACCGCTCACCATAAATACTGCCCACCGTAAGTACCGCTCACCATAAAGACTGCCAACCGTAAGTACCGCTCACCATAAAGACTGCCCACCGTAAGTACCGCTCACCATAAAGACTGCGCACCGTAAGTACTGGCCACCATAAGTACCACCCACTGTAAGTACTGCCCACCATATGGACTGACCACCATAATTACTGCCCACCCTACGGACCACCTAACATCAGGACTGCCCACCATAAGGTCTGCACACTGTAAGACTACCCACCGTAAGACCCATCCACCAAAAGGACCATCTATTATAAGGACTGCATGCTGTAAGGACCACTAGCTGTCAGGGCCACCCCACCTTAAGGACTGTCCACTGCCACATGATTGGCACATTCACGCCAGCACATGTCAACACATGAAAGACCATGTGTACGTTAACACACATGGTACAAGAGCCACGTTCCTCGGGTTTTCCCTTCCTGGTGTTCCGGGTTGATGCCGGCCACCGTGATGGTAACGAGGCCCAACACTGCAGCATCTTTTAAGAAGAAGCTCCCTCTGATCTCTCCAGCCTGGCTGCTTGCAGCGATTCACCCGACGCTGAGAGCTTCGCTTCTGAAACAGCCACCTTGTGCCCATGGTAAACAAGCCATCCGTGTCTCACACAACAAACTGATATTATTTTGTGTGTGTTTTTTTCTTTAATTTATCGATCCCTGTGTTTCGCCATTGATCCGCCACAGACAGATGCTCTTGCATCTCTCTGTAAATTATTTGCATGGTCGCCTTTGTCGCCGTACCCCAGTCAATATTTACGCTGGCGGCACCCCCCAGGACAGATTCCTTGGGGGGGACACATGGCATCGGGTGACTCCTGTCGTGCCAGTCTGGGGTGATGCAAGGAGCTTTAGCTGCCGTTATTTCTGCCTGTAAAATCCAAGATGTCAGATGGGGGCTCACCTTCTCATAAATCAGGCAGAGTTTAATCACACCTGCCACCCCCGTGCGGCTGCTCCCAGGGGAAATCGTTTTCTGCCCTGCCCCCCCCACCCCACTCTTCGTGTTCAATTAACCGCCAAGCTTGTTCCAGTGTTTATTTATTCACCCGTGTTTGACTGCTGTCATGCGCTCCCCAACCAGGCCTCCAGGGGGAGCAAGACCTGACCAAGCCGATTTCACCGCGCGGTCAATGCTATGCAGACCATGGCCGTCTATTCTGAGATACGGGCTTTGAGTGAGGGTGTGTGTGGTAAGAGGCCTTTACTATCTCTAAAATGGCCTGTTCAGTTACATGGTACACATACAGCTGTGTGTGTGTGTGTGTGTGTGTATGTGTGTGTGTGTGTGTGTGTGTGTGACTGTGTGGTCCTGGGGGGCTTTGGAAAAACTGCAACATTCGGAGGAGTTGGGGTGACAGGAGACAGCAAACAAGGACATGAGAGATAGCGGGACATCAGGCTGACCCTGGTGGGGCAGGGAGGGGGCAGGAGCATGTAGTTTTAACAGCATAATTATTACTAATGATAGAGGGGCTGCCCAGGCGCCCGGAAGGACCATAACTCAGAGGGCCGAGTCAGGGGCGTCCGCCCCAGCGCCGGCCGAGTACGACCCCAGCCGCCTCGCTGCAACTGTGACACCTATCTGCTTGACGAAAGCAAGGCCCCACCAGTTCGCATGTCTCGTGTGTTTGGGCAGAATGCGAACGGTGTGAGGCAGCACCTTAAGTGCCATTAAGCGGACAAAGCAGCCTGCTGCCGGTTAACGTGATTAGAGAGGGGGACTGGGGGAAGCCGTGGTACAGATAATGGGCTGTAAACATAAAGCATCACTTTAGATTCCTCGCTGACACGGGAGGAGCCCAGAGTATTCGGGAGTCATGCTTGGGAGAGGGAAATACGCATTCTCTTTTGTTTTGAGAAAGAGAGAGCAGTTCAGAGTGGAAAAAGCAATCCAGAGATACACATATCTCTCCCCTAATTGGCAATATGCAGACGGACAGAGACGACAGCAATCACAAAGGAGCAAAATAGCCCAGCAAGCCCCCTCGCATGAGCTAATGTCTCTCTCCTCATGTGTTTAACTAGTCGACATGTCTTCCAGTAATGGGGCTGTTAAGGTACGAGTCCTCTGTACTGCAGAGGGGCTGTTCAGGGTGTTCGCCGCGGTCCACGGCTCCTTTGGGAGGGTGACGTCTGCCCCAGGCGAGGTGGATGGGATCCTGTCTCCCCAGGAAAGTCACACACTCGATCAGACATTGAATCAAAGGCGGAGGAGGTCTGGGCACACATCCGGCAGAAAGGGCCGTCTGCCCCTGCGAGGGGCGCGTGCAGCCGGACGCCACGTTGCCCTGCCCCCTTTCAGAGAGTGACACTCAGCCCCGCCAGCTCGCCCACATCCCTGACGTTCAAAGCGGTGCTGGAGGCAGGCCTGGGCTTCCCTGCGCTGTTTGTCTTCTAGCCAGAAACGCTGCCACTCGAAAAGTGACGCGGAGCCAAAAAGGCACCCCAGAGCAGCTATACTTGACTTTCTGTGCATTGTAACCTCACTACAGAATGCCTGGGAAGCGGCTGGGTCCATCTTTAATTCATGTGATTAAAAATTCAGGAGGAGATCTTGTACCAGCTGTTAAACTCTGTTAGTAAGCTGTAATTCAGAGTTCAAATCCCAGCAAATTGAGGGTTAGGTTAACAGGGTGCTGCGCTGGAAATGCATTACACAGCAGCTGCGTGAGGCCGGTTCAGTCAGGTGAAGCCTACATGCTGTGCTTGGTAATTCCCCACACGGGTATACACACACACACACACACGCACACACACACACGCACACACACAAAAGAAGAGGACGGCTCACTGATGCCCAGAATACCCCCCCCCCTCACATTCTGGGGGTCTGTACTATGCTTTATCTACTTTGTATATCAGTGTATGATGTATTTTCAAAGCCTAGAACAAAAGTGATTTTCTTTCCTATTCTTTTCTATGAAACAGTTACATTCTTGGCAATATGATTATGGGAAAAGTATTTCAGGATATGATTTCCAAGCATGTTTCTTCGATTAAACAATTTAACTAATATTTTCTGCATGGTGACAGTGGCTTTATGGTGACAAGGATTTTTACAGTCACATAAAAGGAAGTTTTTGCATGTTATCGTGCAACGTCTCACTCATTCTGATATAGCCGTGGCCCCCATCAGCAAATCACAGGCATATTTTTAAAAAGTATGAAACGCGAACAGCGCCGGATACTTTTTTTTTCACGTACAGAGGCCAAAGTTGCGCAGTGAGCCGGCCAGCTCGATCACAGCCCTGCTTTGCACACAAGAATGCGCTGGAACATAAAAAAAAATAAAAAATGAAAATCCAAGTGAGTTGCACAGAGCACCAGGAAAGTGATTAAATAAAAAGAGGCTCCTCCGATACAGATAACATCTGGATGACTGCGGTGTCCGTGTTGCAGCATCCTGAGCTCCCAGGATGTCGCCAGAGCAAACTGGGGAAGCAGAGAGGAGGTAAAAAACGGAGAGGATAACCACAGGGGAGGCAGACGACTTTTATTATGCCGTGGGTGTGGTGACATAAATTTGTGAGAATTTGAGGATAGCCTGCCAAACGTGAATGCAAGCAACGTGTTTTCACTACTAGCTCTCCCCCAACCCCCCCCCCCCCCCCCCGGGCCCCCCCCCCCCCACCCCCGTCTCTTTCCCCCGGCGGGGGCCTAACCCCGGGGGTTTACCCTTGCCGAGTTTTTTTA
>JAABNY020000098.1:194297-211354 GCA_015164015.2 Brevimyrus niger | reverse complement strand
ACGCCGCACGCCGAGCGGCCCGGCACCGCGCCACGCTGTCTCTCTTCCTGCCCGCACTGCACCACCCGCACCCTAACGCCGCATGCAGAGCGGCCCGGCACCGATCCGCGCTGTCTCTCTTCCTGCGTGCACTGCACCACCCGCACCCTAACGCCGCATGCTGAGCGGCCCGGCACCGATCCTCGCTGTCTCTCTTCCTGCGCGCGCTGCACCACCCGCACCCTAACGCCGCATGCAGAGCGGCCCGGCACCGATCCTCGCTGTCTCTCTTCCTGCACGCGCTGCACCACCCGCACCCTAACGCCACACCTAAGCACTCCACTCTGGGAAAATGGTTCAGGCGGCAGGAGCAGTTCCGCTACGTGTGGCGGGTTGTAATTAGCGGTCGGTGATGGGGTGGGCGGGACGTCGACCTGCCGAACGGAAAATAGGTGAAGGTGCCGAGGTGGGTAATGACTCCTGGGCTTTGTGTGTCTGTGGACCTGCTTTATATAGTCTCATATATGTGGGTCAGGCTGCACTTCAGATGAACGACGTCACCGCGCACGGGGCTGAGAGTCGGTCTCGCACGTTAATGATAATACGGTGAATTAAATCAGTTCAGGCTCGGGGGGGGGGCAAAAAAACACACACACACCCACTCACACAGAGTACCTTAATGTGGGCCACACTGAAATACTCAGCACACTTAAGGCGGCTGTATTCCCTTAAATATTTCAGACCTTCACTGTCGTTTGGAGTATAAGTTGAATAATTTGTGTCACAGATGTATCTCTGCATTCAGTTAAGGAAGGACCTGGAGAATCAGCTTAGGTTGGGGATCAGTACCCTCCTTTCCAGCCCTCCGTGGTCACATGGCGGTCCAGTCAGTGTCCCCGTGTCCCCCGGACACGCACAGCTGCAGGCTGTCAGCACGGGATGCGTCCGTCTGCATGGGTGGTGCAGCCGTGCAGCTTTTAAAGCATGGCAGGATGATGTTAGGTGCGCTGCTGGAATCCTGCATGAAAAATGAAGCATTCTGTCCCGCTACTGCGAATCGGGTGCCTTTTTCAGAGCATTCCAAAGCGTCCTTTCATCGTAACTGACTTGTCTTACCTCTAACTGCGCTCCTGTCCCCCGATTCTGCTCGGGAGAACGGGCTGCCACCCACTGACGTTCCTCTGAAAGAAAGTTCAGTCCCTATTGTGTGAACATTATAAGGGAAAATATGCATACCTTTTTATTAACTGGGCTGGAAGCTAGAGTTAGAAACAAAGTCTGCATTATATATCAAGCGTGCAGTGGTGATTTTGCAAAGCTTTATGAATTTTAACAGATTCTCTGTCTTTCTGTTCTGTAAAGCTCTAAGGTGAAGCCAATGCCCAGATGCATTATAGTGTCTGAGGTTTTGAAACATATTTCCGTCTTTTAACCTGTCATCTAGCCATATTTCAGGAAGAAGTTAAATAAATAATCAGTGTCTGACTGTAGTGCAGATGATCGGGCCGCAGTTCAGGGAATACGGCCGGTGACGCAATGATCTAAATCCATCTCATTAGGTCTCACTGCCCTGATCACTCCCCCGCATTCATTCACATGTTTTTTTGACACTACACCTATCCTGCTCTCATTTGAACTGTATTTCTTTTAGTTTGGCTGTGGAACGTCGATGTTGTAAATTCACAGAACATTCCAGCTGAAAGCAGACATGGAAACCTCACCCAAAGATCATTTAGGATTTCCCTTTGCATCTGCAGTTTGTCCACATTCGAACACTTTTGTGAGATGAGAAATATTATCCCTTCCCATTATTGAACAACTCTCGCATCCTATGCATATGAATGCAAAAATTAGCAAATTAGTAATCATCGTGATTCCACCCTATAGTCATATTAAAATTATAAAAGTAATTTTTGAAACAAATGATAGAAAACTATATGCATAATTAAAGTTGCAAAACATGCAATTTTATTTACCTCATAGCCAGTCTATAATAGCAAAAAAAAAGAAAATAAACCTTATAAATAATGAATGTGATAGTGATTATTCAGTTGTAAATTTGCATAATTATTGCTTCTTTTGGAAGCATCTGTTGAAATTGCTTCGTTGCTTTGTGTTCAGATGACCCTCCTGCTCTGCATTCGATTGGGAAAGAGCAGAACGAGAGCAGGAATTAGACTGTATCCTTCTTTTGGCAAAAGACACAAGGGCCCCTGCTTGCAAATATTAACAAACCAGTGAATGATATGAATGATTTCCCAACAATGCACCTGTCTGCTGCAATCGTAGTTCTGAAACCAGCACCATTTTTTCAGTCCTGTGATGGGACAGAACATGATGTTATGTTGGGTCCCCACAGTCAGGTGAAGTGGGGCTGTGTATCAAACCCTGTCCGGAGGTACTAGCCCACTTGATAACCCAAAGAAAACATTAAGCAGGTGACTCCTTGGTACAGCGCACTGCTGACCTTCTAATGCCACAGGCATTGATCGCGTACGGCAGTGTGCGCTCCTGGCCCCTAGCTGATAGATTATTTAATTAGCTATTGACCTTTTCCGCCAGACTCGTTGGTCGATGGCAGTGTTCTCCTCACCGCGGTGCGCCTGCCCCTCCGCTATGCTGAGTTTTGATTTTTAGATTTATTGTTTGCGCTTCCCGCCGCCACCCTTCCGCCGGTCGGATCTCGATTTGCATCCTAATGGCCGGACGGGGCCCCAAGTCCGCCGCATGCTGACGGGCGAGATCGCTGCACACCCCGTCATACATCTGTGTCGTGGCGGGCCGGCTCAGGGATTTATACAGCGCATCCCTCGTAATTCAGACATGCTCCGCCTAAAGCACTTTAGCCGGCCGCTTTCACGCATCACTGGTGCCTGGGGGCTCAGGCCTGCATCTGAGAGAGAGTGCTCTGCATTATCGCTGGCGTCGGAGCACCTGCGGTTAAGGTAATCCTGCCAGATGCTGCCGGGAGTCCGCCTCTGGCTCTGAGAGGCTTACCGGCCAGGTTATTCCCAAGGAGCCCCACTAGGATTTACCAGGTCTCCGGAGCACAGAACCCAGCACACTAGTAAGTCACTTGGCCTTTTACAATGTATTTAAAGTCTGGGTTAATATTTTTACACAGCTCAGTTATCGTGTTCTACCTTTGATTTAATTACCTGCCCAGAAACGCTATTGTGCAACATAAACCCTCTGACTGAGGAGGGAGGTCATTACATTCTCTCAGTGCATGATGCTGGAGACAATGATCCAGTTTGACATGCAGAACTGATTTCAAATAAGGGAGCGGCTGTAGATTAGCTAATACATTCTCTGCCGTGGCCTTTGACACAGTGGATAGGAGGAGGACTACAAACCTAAGAGGGAAACAGCCCTCAAACCAATAAACAGGGATTCTAACATAAAACAGCAGAGTAAACGTGTAGGTGGGGGAAATGATGTGCGCTAAGCCGCTTTAGACACCGAGGTCAGCTGAGCAGATAAGTGCGGTTTTACCCCCTGGTGTACTGATCCCCTGTGGGGGAGTGTTTGTGCACCCATCGTGCGACGATGCCGGACGGCAGGCGGAGTGACGGCCTCACTCTGCAACACGTCAATCAGAAATCATCGGCGGGGGTAGGAGAGCTTGCCAGGACCAATACAGGCAATGCTGAAAGTTTATCATTGATCCAATGATAGAAATCTATTAGTGGATTCATGCTAATGGTTTCGGGGGGAGATTGCCTTCCTCTTCCTCTGTAAAACGGTCAAACGATGGCAGGATTGAGCTGAAGTGGCAGTAAGGGACAGGAGCAATTACAGGTGACGGTTCAGGAATCCAACCGTGACGTTTGATGGAACTTATCCGATGGATGTGTTTAAATGGCGCTCAGACATGTCCTGCCTCTGCCTTGTTTAGCGTGACATGAACTGAATCAATTCGCCTTGTCTTGGCTTAGAGGCCACCGTCAGACTTGAAAGACATCTCCACCGATCGAGCTTTCACTTTCTCCTGTATGGAAAATAGCTACAGCGGTGGTGAGTGACTCAGTGGGCTACATTTCTGTCTGTCCTCAGAAGATCGCTGGTTTGGGACTCGGCAGAAGAGTCAAATGTCCGTGGGCCCTTGAGCAAGGCCTTTAGCTTCTAGCGGCAGGGGCGCTGCACATCAGCTGGCCCTGTACTGTGACCCCCAAGCTATGGAGATCAAGATGGGGTCGGCAAAGTTAAACATTCCAATACACCTGTACTTGCGCAGGTGACAAATAAAGTGTTTGTGTTGCATTGTTTTGTTTTTATCATCACATGACACTTATTTTTATGTGATTTATGAGCCGTTTTAAAGGCTTACCTACTGCCTTCACCTGGATCTCCACATAAGAGCGATAATTAGAATTTCGCCATTTTACATCTGTTGCTATGTTTGTGAGCAGGTAATTAATTGGATAAGGACGCTGGGCTTGTGGCCAATCAGATCCCAGGGGAGCTGTTATGCGCCAGCTAAGGGGTACTCCCTCTCGATCTTCTTCTTTGATATAATTGGAGGAAATACGGCCTGGCTGAAACCGCAGGTGAAATTTTTGGAATTTCTGAGTACTGAAGGGTTGGGTGGGATTTGGCATTCAGGTCCTCTTTCATCTGTCACTCTTTCGCTTTTAAAGCTTAGGGGAAGTCAGCTGCTGAAAGGGGTTTTTGCAGGTGAACGTCAGGTCGTATTTGTTAAGACAGATGTGACATTAAACCTGCAATGAGCTCTCAGGATGCTAAAGCTAATTTTCCCTCATCTGACAACCATTTAGCATATTAGCCACACGTCTATGATGACGGTTATATGTGTGCAGAAAATGGAAGCTTACGCATAGCCGGCTCTCTGTAGATGCCTGAAACCCTTGAATTATTAACGACGAGGAGTATCAAGGCGCTCTGAGCTTAAGCGGCAAAAGCGGTGATATGCAGGACCTCTCATGGAGCCATGTCAGAGATAGGAGATGTGCATTCGAGCTTCAAACCCTTGGATGGTCTCATGGATGTTTCACATACTTCGGGGGTGCTTTCATCTAAAAATATACATTTATATGGTCTTCTTTTGTTTAGCTCCTCCTATTTTAGTTCAATAAACCCCTTTTATTCACGCAAACCCCTGGTTTTTATCTTGCATCTCGTGACAGAATGACCAGACTCCCAATCAACTCCAGCAGTCTGCCCCTTCACTGCCTTCCTGCATCCAGCAGACCGGATACCCCGAGTGCCTCGGATTCGAGGGCCGAGGGATTACCAGCACTGCGGAAGCCTTTCCACCTTCGAGCTGACTTCTTCTCCCTCCTTGATACCTACCTAGAGTGGAGGAGTAGCCCTGCGGTCTGGAGGATCCCTGAGGCCGAGGCTGTCTTCCGGGAGACGGGGAAGGTGCTAGCAAAACTCACCCCGGACGTTAATACCCAGGAGGCAAAAAAGGTTCAGCACTTACAGGATGACGTGCGGTGGATAGTTAGTCATGAATCCACTTAGCCAACCAGCTCACTGCAGTTCGTTGCAGCTCCTAGCTCTGCCCGAAGGAGGCAAAAGCAGAAGAAGCTGGCAATATCAACATCTCCCATCTCGCCTGACCAGGTGCAATCAGTGCCCTACCCAGCGGAAACTCCCATTGCCCTCCCAGAACACCACCCAGGAGGGGCAGCCTGAGCCTCCTGGGTCTGAGTCTCCTGAGCCCAGCCCACAGGGCTCCACTCTGTCCGATCCTCTCAAGCCCACCCCATAAAGGCCCACTCCACTCAACCTTGGGTCATATGGCCCTTAGGTCATATGGTCCAGACAGACACTGCCTTGCCCATGAACAGGTTCAGGAGGGTTTGCATCTCGAGCACCGACCAGTTCCCCTGAGTCCAGAAGAATTCCCAGATATTCCCAATTCCTGCCATGGTTAACTGCATTTGTCTTGTAATGGCCTCTGTCCCCTGTGGCCCTCTCCTGTGTTTATGTCACTGTGGTTCCTCTACCACTCTGCCCTCTCCAGGTATGTGTCATGTTGGATGTCGTCTCTGTTGTCCCTGGTTTTGCCTTGGTTTTCGGTGCCCTTACTTGTGTCATGTGTCTGGTCCCATGTCCTTGGTCTTGGTTGTGTGATGTTCCCAGGTGTGGCATATTCAGTCTTGTCCTCATTGATGTCTGGTGTTTGTCCTTTTGGTTCCTGGTCTGGCCCCTGCCTGCTTAGTGTCTATTGCGGTGTCCTGTCCTGTCCTCTCCTGTCCTCTCCTGTCCTGTCCTCTCCTGTCCTGTCCTCTCCTGTCCTCTCATGTCCTGTCCTGTCCTCTCCTGTCCTCTCCTGTCCTGTCCTCTCTGGTGGCTCCTTCTCTCTAGTCTTGTGTGACATCTGTCCTGTGTCTCTCAGTCCTGCTGTGCCCTGTCTTATCTGTCCTGTGTGTTCGCCTTTCCGTTCGGTCCCCTTTATCCCCTCCCATGTTCATACTCTGTGCCCGGAGAGCACACTTTAGGGGGGGGTGGGAAGGGTACTGTTACATCCTACCCATCATGTCTGCCTGACCATACTGTCTCCTTCCTGATATGGCCCTGATGAGCCACGCCTGTTACTTGTTACCCCTTGTTATCACTATATTTAAGTACCTGTTTGTTTCTTCAGCCCCAGTCCAGTCATTGATGTCGCTCCTCCTGTCTGCTTGCATCCTTCCCTGTACTCGCCTTCTTGTTTTGACCCCTTGCAGTCTCATTTTATTCCCCTGCTCCCGTTTAGTTCAATAAACCCCTTTTATTCACCCAAATACCTGTTTTCGAGTCTCACAAGCCTTTGCTCGTAATTCATGACACTAATGCATATAAGGTGTGTACGCAATACGCCCTCAGTGGATTCTTCATTTAGCCATAAAAGTTCACTGTTCTGAAGGATGGGACCACGTTTGTATAATAGACGCAGATAATTGGGTTATGTTCATAAAAGAGCACCCTGTAAGGTGGAACAGGAGACCTAAGTTTTAGGTCCAATTGAAGGAAAAAGGTAGAGGTCTTTAAGAGGACATCTGCAAGAATGATTGAGGAAAGGCCACAAACGAATGCTCCTGGTAATCCTGCTTGAAGATGAAGAGGTGTTACTCTTCCCTGCTTTGTATCTGCCCCTGCTCTGTGTTATTTATATGTACATATCTTCTCCCATGGCTGAGAGGCTCTTGCACGTCTTGGAAGGAGGGCCAGTTTCCTGGGCCAACCTCCCGTCGCCATGTTATTCAAATTTATTAAACAATATTTCACACGTGTTTGACACAGTGTCAAACTCCGAACTGCAGGAGACCCACGGCCGCACTGGAACTGTTGCGCTTTCCATCGGCTTTAATCATTTCTGGCCCCAGCCGACTTCCTGTCGGGGAGCAAAACAGCTTAGGAATGTCATTCTCTCGAAAGAAAACAGAGAGGATCCGTGCAGGAAGTTCTCCTCCAGCCCTGACAGAGACCCGAACACACACACACACACACACACACGCACACACAAACGCACAGCTGGACTGGGGTGCATCAAAAGCCAGGAGGGAGACAAGGACAGCCTTTTCCCACATTACAGATACTCAGATACTCCAAAAATAGACTTTGCGGTCATTGCATCCAGTGTTAAGTACAACATGGGATGCCCTTGTTGTTTCTCGCTCTCCAGACGGGTCAGAGCAAAACACTATGGGAACCCGTGTGCTTTTTTTGTCTGACGATTCCACAGAACAACAATGTGAAATAATGTGTTTCTCTGTCCTCTCCGGTGGTCGGCTTCCCTTGGAAATAGTCCACAATAAGCCATCACTATCCCGTAGCGGAGCCGTTGGCTGTTCCGGAAACTCCGGCTGCCTGAGTGCGAGTCTGGATGGGCAGACCTAGAGAAACGTGCAGCTGTAGGTCACGTAACGGTGTAGACCTGGGATTAAGCCCCAAACTGTACACCTGTCGATTCCTGCTTCTTTCGGGGTGGGGCAGGTGATAATGAGGCTAGCTCTAGCTAGGCTCTTCATTTACCGTTGCCAATTGATACGGCGTGGCTCAGCGTCAGCCCCCCGACCAGCCCCGTGGTTCCAAAGACTAGCTTCGCTGATGAAAGGTTTCTGATGCCTTCTCTGCCCTGCCAGCTGGGAGCCGCTAACCCTTAGCCATCTCGTTCCTTTCTCAGCTCCTCTATGAGTCATTGTGCATTTTTTTGTTTAACTTGAATTCATTTTTTTGCCCTTCGAATTCCAGGCAGGAAGGCCTCGATGTTTCTGCTGTAATCAGCTTCCAGGCTCTGCGCTCACACATCCTTTCCCATCTGTCATCACCTTCCCCTCGTACTTCCTGCGAAAAGGCTTTCATTTGGTAATACTGTAGGATGGTATCTTCGCCTAAATGAGGCCGCCCAGCTTCTTGATCACAAAGATCTGGCACCGGCAGGTCCTAGATTTTTAATCTGCTTCTTTCTGCACCCAGAACTCATCCAGCGTTTCTCTCTCATTCACAGTCCTGCTTTCCCAAAGTAGGAAGACAGGAGTGCCTTGGGCTGCTTAATCAGTCCTATCCTGCCCTTCCCCAGTGTCTTTAGAAGTGAGCTAATGTCCCAGCATCCGTTAGTTTGTTTATTCCGGAAGTTTGAGTGATTTTGATTGGCTCAGTGACTCAGAACCACCATAGCTGGGAAGATCCTGGACTGCATGATCCTCAGGGTCTGACTGACATGTAGCATTACATAGTGTGGAGCAACAAAAAGGCCGGCTTGTCTAACAATACATTATTAAGGGATGTTTAAATGGAGATTAAACATTCAGTCACATAAGATAAACCACAGGTAGGTCTTTATGAAGGAATCACCTTCTAAAATTGACTGATCTGAGAGGTCTGAAAAGATAATTTCTCATGTTTGCTAACATATATCTCTGGTTACTTTGAGACTTTGAGCAGAAGTAGAAATGTTAATCTCTGGAGTTTATGGACGGTAATGGTTTCTCAGTTGCATATTTACTGTGGACTGTGCCCTTGCAGACATAACCGGACCAGTCTGCAAAGACATGGGCCCTTCAAAGTGTTTCACTGGCTGATCCTCACCAGACTTGCTCAATCCCACTAAGGGCCTCTGTCTCCAACTTGATAAATGCTTGTTAATATGACCAAGGCTTTCCAGTAGCCTTCCATTTGATAAAGGACATGTAACACATCTCAAGTTAAATCACTGTGTATGTATTTTGGACAGACTATACAAATACTCCTGTCATGTCGCTGGGCTGAATCTTCATAAATCACTATTAGTTTTGAGTGCTGAAGATCCGTCCTGCTCTGAGACCCTTTCGACGATCTTTGGTATCCCAAATGAGAAAATACACCCAGTGAACTTCAAATTTAAAGACGCGAAAACCTTGACCTGTTACAGTGGTGTACTGCGTGCCAATTAGACCATGGGCAGCAATCCCTCCTCCACACTGGAAACAAGAAAACAATGCTTTTACTATCTCTGTCTTTCGTGTGAATGTCGTGCTGTCTTACCCTATATACTTCATGGGGATATCTTTCTGCTGGAAAAAAAGCCAAAAACCAGTTTATGCTTGTGGCAGGTTTTAGCTGGTCTGAGATGATAAACTAAGACATGGTCTGGATTATTTGAAATCTCCACCTCTGCTGGATATTCATATTCTCTGAGAGTGGACCAGATCATTGTGGGGGAGGGACCAGAAATTTTGAGGGCGTAAAAGACCTTTTTTGTGTTGCTTCTTGGTTTGCATTGTCCATTGTGACGAGGTGAAGATCAGCATCTCCGAGCCTCCTGTGGGGCCATGGGAGTCTGCTCGACCGGCCGAAAAAAGGCCCCCAAAAGTCCCAAAAGCTGCTGTACCTATAGACACAGGTGTTAACCATCACCCAAATGAACTTCCATAAAGTAACCATCTGTACTAATGAGTGCAAATTGAAACCTGTGTACCGTACCTGTCTCCGGAGAAAAGCATTTTCCAATCAAAGGAAGACGGCGTTGTCAGATATGCAGCGGGCAGCTCTCCGTGTCTTGCAGCCATATGGCGTGACAAGGAGCACGAACACGCCAGCGGATCCGTACCGCCGCTTAAACGATTTCACTCTCAGCTGAGCAGGATCAAAGGCGTGATCGAGAGAGTCTCCAGTCAAAGGGGACCTTTGAACAATATAACGTCTTTAGATGCTTCAAAGCCAATGATTCGCACACAGGCGCCAACTGTGTATGTTTTTTTTTTTTCTTTCAAAAGGGGGAGTTGTACGGTTTTGCACAATATCCTTTGCTTGGAAAAGATCACCTCACTTGGGGAAATCAGTGTCGAAATAATAATGAAACGGCGCACCTTTGAAATGATTTCTCAAGAAGCGAAGCCTGAATAAACTGTGTCAGAAGGTTCCCTTTGTTTAACCATTTGGGGACATGGTGAGAGTGTTTAGACTGAATGGCCGCTCACATGCATGAATACCACTCCAGTGGGACATCCGTGTGAGATGCAGGGGACTGTTGGGGGGGGCAGTCCATCTTTGGATTAAGAGTTGGGTGACCGCATTTCTTAAGGTTAATTTAGTCCACCTGCACCTTATTCCCTGTGTGTATAAATTAGTGTGTGCTGTTCCCCCAGGAATCCAGACCCGACTACTGACTCCAGTCCCAGAATTCCTAAGCACCGCCTGGGTCTTGTTTTGGATTATAGTATTTTCCCCTCCGGACCGGAGACATCATTTTGTCATACCCCATCCCAGCTGCAATAAAACTGTATTTTTCTGCCATGTGTCTATGTCACATCCCCGTGTCTCATATATTGCTAAGTATGTCACTCCGTCGTACATGAGAGAAAACTAATAAAGGCCCGTCTCTTCTTGCTGACCTCCAATCAGGCCAAGGGCCGGCATCATCTCCAATCAAGAATGAGCAAGAATTCGTTAAAAAGAAATAATAAAACCCTGGAGTATTGACAACCAATAGACTTTGATTGTTGACAAAATGTGGTACTTGAACATTTTACGACACTTTTTAAGAAGTTCTTCGGTGGATGATGATTATAATTAATTTAAGCCTGTGTTAGTTAAAAAAAAAAACACAGAGCACATATTCCAAACTCCTCCTGGGTGTTTTATGGAGAAATGAACAAATGAAGTGTTGAATAAATCTACTCAGATTCCCTAAAAGATTAATATCTTTCATCTTCATATTAAAAGGCACTCGAATAATCAGATTTACATATTTCATTTGAGAATGATAAAAAATAACACCGGAAACTGGCAGCCTGAAGTAGCACGATAAGCTTTCGCTTCTGCATCTTCTCTGCTTTGGGATTCTCCTTCTCTAAGGAAAAAGAGGGATTCCTCTCCTTGGCCCTCACAGGTCCTGGCAGGCTCCTCAAAATCACCTGAGCAGGAGTCTAGGGGAGTAAGGACGCCCCCAAGACGGCAGACAGCAGCTTCCTCCAAGCCCAGGGGTCCATGCACCCCCCTCAGGCGCCCCCTCAGCATCACATGGTTCAGCACAGTGGAATTTATGCCTTAGGGTGCAACATGTCATCACCGCACTTCCTGTTCTGCAACTCTGCCTTCTCCACCTCCTCACACCCCGGCCTTGATGGGCATCTCTCGCTTTGTAGAACTTTGGGACGGACGTGGCAGGCTGTTGGGAAAGCACCTCAGAGCCGTATGTCAAAATGCCTGGAAAGAAAATCCCAGTAGGATGCATCTGAGACACCCGATAAATCCAGTTGCTCAATGATCAGAAAGCCATGTCATTTCCCACTCTCTGGAAGGGTCAGAGCAAGGCACCATGGCACCATGTGACTTAGATCTGGTTTATAATTGCATGATAGATTGCTTGGAATCTTATTTCTAACCACTGAGTAACCTTTTATTTGAATACAAGCTGAAGATCAGCTAGTTTCAGTGATTCTCTTCAGTAGCAGTTTTATGCTTTCTGAGATGCTTCTAGAAGGCTAGAATATCCCGGAATGGAGGGGGCTGGGCCTCCCTTGTGCATCGCAAGGCCTAACGAGAAAGACATGCTCTTCTCTGTAGGATTTCACATGAGAAAATAGTCACGCACACTAAAGCTCATGGTTACATGGCAGATTGGATATTCTCTTAGGGAAGCATTCTTTTTCTGTTATATTTCAATAAAACACCTTTGATATTAGCTATTTTTAGCACTCTCCTGATGTGGTCTTTGAAGCAGGGAATCTGTTTTTTCTTGTAGAATTGCCAAGAATAAATGCAGAGTATTTTCATTTGCGGATAACCGTTAACGTTTTCATCAGGATCATTTCATAAACTGCTGTGGGTGAGGGACCGATGGGGGGACCAATGGGGGAATAAAGGGGAAACAAGTCTGGTGACCCATGGGGGGACTGATGGATGATTGACAGGGGGGACAGATGGGGAATGATGGGGGACCAAAAACGCACTGACAGGAGACCGATGGGGGGACTGATGGCGGGACCAAAGATGGGCCAACACAGGACTGAAAAGATGACGAATGGGGGTGATATATACAGAGGACAGATAGGCAACTGACAAGGTCAAGGCCACTGATAATGAGGACCCACAGCAGGGAATAATAGGGGATCGGCGGACAGGAATGAGGGGGGACTGAGAGTGGGTACAGACAGGCCACTGATAAAGGGGACTGGCAGTGGGGAATGATGGTGGATTGACTGCAGGAATGAATGCTAGATCGATGGGGGGGGGGCAGACGGGGCGCTGATAAGGAGGGCCGACAGCGGGGAATGAGGATGGAATGACAGCAGAAATGATGGGGGACTGACAGGGGGGACAGATGGGACAGTGGCAACGGGGACCGTCAACGTGGAATGATGGGGGACCGACAGCAAGAATGATGGGGGACTGTCGAGGGACCGACGGACCGCTTCAAAAAGGGGAACCAACAGCGGGGACTGATGGGGGACAGATAGGCCACTGATAAGGGGGACTGACAGCTGGGAATGATAGGGGACTGACAGGGGGGACAGACGGGCCACTGATAAGGGGGACTGACAGCTGGGAATGATAGGGGACTGACAGGGGGGACAGACGGGCCACTGATAAAGGGGACTTACGGCAGAGAATGATGAGGGACTGACGGGGGGACAGCAGATGAGGTGGACCCTGGTTGACCCTGAGAGCTGTGCCATTCCCGCTCAAGAACTCAGTATCCACTTATCCACCAGCTTATCAAATCCACCATATTCCCAGGACTCAATTTTAAGGGGCAATGGCCTTAAAGGGGCAGAACAACTGGGACCCAGAAAACGGGCGCAGACTCACAGAAGCGT
Source organism: Brevimyrus niger (assembly GCA_015164015.2). Lineage (NCBI taxonomy): Eukaryota > Metazoa > Chordata > Actinopteri > Osteoglossiformes > Mormyridae > Brevimyrus > Brevimyrus niger. The sequence continues at coordinate 198,122 of JAABNY020000098.1, read as the reverse complement.
ATTAAATATTAAAGTGGACACCAAGCCACAACAGGAGGCTGTAGCGGTGCTGTTCCAGAGGAGATGCCTCACCACAGGGAGGAGTCTGGCCGTTTATGCTGGGGGGCCAGTGAAGATGGGAAGCGGCACAGTTCTGCGGGGTTTAAAGGAGGTTCAGCACGAAAGCTTCCCGCGCCAATAGCAAGATCCATTTGCTCTTCGATAGGTGGGAGTAGATACTGTTTGCTACACACGGCTCGCCCATGTGGGAAGAGAGGGGAGTTTTCCATCGACGTCTGACGGTTAAGTAATACTCCCCTGCCAGCGTGAGCACAATTGCCAGCCCGGCCGTGGCGGCGCCACCACAAGTATGCGGCGGAGCTGGCGGTCGGGCATCCCGTGAGCACATGGCATTCATTTCTCGGCGAGTTATTCCACGAACACCCCATCCCCCCTCCTCCAGTGGCGCACGAACAGACGCAGTTAAAGTCACAGCTAATGTGGGGGCGGGTCACACGGAGAACAAAGACAAGATTAATGTGGCCATGATGAAGATGAAATAGCCCTGTTTTTTTTTGAGGGGGGTAAGTAATTTACAGCAGGAGAAGTGTGTTTGCGTCCTCTACTTCTGTGGGCCTGATAGTTAAAAACAGACGAAGGCAGCCCTGAGATCTGAGATGGCCATGGTTTTGGTAATTAAAACGTGTGCTGGGGAGTGACGTCGTGAGCCTCGTTCCCATGGCCGGCCGCGTATGCAGAGGCTCCTCCTCATTCCCGAGATGTCTCCCGGGAGCATGTGCGGAGAGCCGGACTCGCACGTCACGGAGTTAACCGTTCAGAATACGGTGTCACGCGAAGTGCTTTAGACCTGAGAGAAGCAGAAATCCAGACATGGGACGGACGTTTCAGAGACCTGACCTTCTACCTGTGGAAATGTGGTTCAATAGTAACAAAATACACATAAAAAAATAAAATCTAATTCACTTTCCAACCGCTTATCCAGTCCAGGCCGCTGGGGTCAGGGGAGCTCTCCAGATGCGGATGCCAGTCTGGTGAAAATTCACACCACAGCAACCGGAAACCCACATGATACGGGGGAAGCCGATGATTGAAACCCCCGGCCTGGCAGTACCAGGGAGCAGTGCTACCGGCCGAGCCGAGCTACTGTGCCGAGCCCAAAGGGAGTGTCGCAGAAACAATGCCAACAAACAGCAGAGTAAAAGGCTTTTAGGAAAACTGAACAGTGATTTAATATGACATTTCTACACACAATATGACAGTAACACCGCATGACTACGCTCAGTAACAGTAATATCACATGACTTCACGTAGTATGTAGGCAATAACATCACATGACTACACACAATATGTAGACAGCAATATCACATGACTACACACAATATGTAGACAGCAATATCACATGACTATGCGCACTAACAATAATAACACGACTACACACAATATGCAGACAGTAACATCACATGTCTACACACAATATACAGACAGTAACATCACATGACTACACACAATATGCAGACAGTTACGTCACAGGACTATATACAGTATGTAGATCTTAATATCACTTGACTATGTATAGTACATATATCTTAATATCGCATAACTACACACATAATATCATGACTACATACACTATGTAGGCAAGTTTGCCTCATTCTAAGTCTAAATCCTTGAATTCAGCTGTTCCAGTGAATGACAAATACTTTGCTAAATTAGAGCCTCTTTCTAGAGGCACCGATATGCTGTGAAGATAACGTTTAGGAATGATGCCTTGGCCCCGATAATCAGATCCCCCTGGAAATTCCTAATTGACTGGTCCCTATGACAACATGTCGACCAGCAACATGAATTATTCCTCTGTTTGGGCAGGCAGACGTTTCAGAGAATGCGTGTGATGAGAGTGAAGGACTTTGATACACAGAGCGTGAGCGGCCCAATCACGTCTGATCATCTGAGCCCTTACAAATGAACTTACTGCCCCGAGGCTCGCTGGGTAAGATTGTCTGAATGTTGTATCACTACTCCGATTGGACCTCTGGAGGCTCCATTTTTTGATAGCGACCATCAATCGATGTTTCAGACAAACCAAACCAAACAAAAAAAAACACAGTTTGCGACTTAACTGTCCAGGAACTAGGTCTAGGCACAGGGCAGGGTGCAATCGGGATTATTGTATGTTAAACTTCATCTTGCTCACTTCTTAAGCACGTTTCCTGCTCCAAAAAATAAATGATGGCACCATGTGTGGCAGCTCCTCACGCTGATATCCTGGTCTTTTCACTTTTTCTCCATCACTCCCTTTGTTTTGCAGTCACTGGAAAAGTCTATTAAAATGCTCACACTAACTCTTGTCAGGCACAATATTTACAATTTTATTGTACTTAATATAAAAGTAGAAATTATTTGATTTCAGAGTTATGAAAATACGCTTGTTATGAGAAAACAAGCAATTTCAGTCTTAATTGGTGTCATTTTTCACGCCGTTGGCAAGGTATTTACTTTGCAGGCACTTCATAAGACTACTTTTCTAGAACATTCCTGGACAATAATGAGAACTAAGCTGGTTTCATTCCTCTGAAATTTGTATCTATGCAGCACACCTCTAACACAAAACATTTCATTTTTTTCTTTCCTATTCCCTAGAAGCCAACGCCTTATAACATCTACGCGAATGAGAAGTTATTATCTCTGCTGCAGATGTTTTTAAGGAGAATGCCGGGTTTTTTAGAAGCCAAAAAAACGCTACAAGACATTAAAGAGGAGACATTTCTGTTTTCATGGTGAGCTTCTTGTCATCATTCAAAATCAGGGTGGCTGTTATTTTCACACTTTACAAAACACCATAAATCAGGTTTTGTTTGCCTTACATTACTGTATTACTTTGTATCATATTAGGCTGATCTGTAGCAGTTAAGTAAACAGCGGTGAGGTAATATAACAAACAAACGCGCGAAAAGCCCTCCTGGGTTTTCATGGAGGCCGTTTCCACCTGAATGGCTTTTACAAACACGGCATGATCTCGGTCTGTAACCACACCCTGAGGGGTAAGCACAAACGCTCAAGCCTGTCCGTGTCACCCGCATAATCCTGAGGGACAGGGACCGTGCATCTGAAACCTCACTGGCTCCCCTCTGCTTTCGCTTCTGGATGCTTGACCATATGATGTTTAAGGAGAAAATAGGCCCAACCATGATTGGGGAACGAATCCTAATGAGCATGACAGCTGCCATACGGTCTCAGGTACAAAGGCCACGCCCACAGCCGGGCTGAGGACCAATGAGAAACCGCTGAAAGGCACGGAGGCTTTCAAGGACCTGACAACCTTACAAAAACATCAGTTGTAAAAGCGTGTGGGAGAGTGACACGTAGGACAGGACACAGAGGAGGGGAGGGACCGTTTTAGGAAGCGATCCCCCCCATGCACAGACAGGCTGACGCCAGATGGATTCTCCTAATAAATATGCAACCTTAACTCTGTTCCCCTTTTGCCAGTTTTCTGTATGGTGGGGAGCACACCCACGCAGGTCCAGGCCTGGGCCAGGGGAGGGATCACAGGGCAGCAAAGAGGGGAACTGGAGGAGGCAGTCATGGGTAGCAGGAGAGCCCCCCCCCCCCCACCCTAACACTGCTGTGACAAAGCAGAGCTGCGGGAGGGACAGGACCAGCAAGTAGGAGGTGGCCTAGGTGTCCATAGACCAATTCACTGATCATGTGATGCCCCCCCCACCCCCCCCCCCCCCCCCCCCCCTCCCCCCCGCCGCCCGCACGTTTCCACCCCGCCCCTGCCCCCGCGGTCTCGCGACGCACGCTCGTCCCCTGGTGTTCTGC
>JAABNY020000098.1:133680-150223 GCA_015164015.2 Brevimyrus niger | reverse complement strand
GGGGGCGGGGGTCGCGGTGCACCGGTATGATGTCAGGCATGGGGGAGGGGCGGGCACCACCGGGCGACACCCCCACAAGTTGCCAATTAAGCATGAATTTGATACCTGGAGGCGGCCAGTCTTGTGTCTGTCTGTGTGGCTCTACATTTAAGCCAAAATCTGGTAAAATCCCCGGCGACAGACACTGCAGGGATAGTATGGCACAGTTTGGGTAAAAGCTTATGTAATTCAATAATAACAGGAAACATAACTGCAGATGGCCCTTCTAGAGCAGCCCGGCTGCTGGGGGTTCGACACGAAAGCCGACGGGGTAATGCGATAATCGTGCCGTTTGAAGGACAGAGGGTCTCTCGCCTTGTTAAACGAACGGGGTGGTGGGGGTTCTGCCGGAAGACGCCGGTACAGGAACACACCGCGTGCAGCACAAACACATCCCGTTCCCGCAAATCACAAGTCTTTCCAAAGGTACTTCTCTTTTCTGTCCAGTTCCTTGTTTTGTCACCGTCTTCTGCCCTCCTGAGTTTTCGTCAACCTCAGACTTTATCTGAAAGGCCACCCACAGGAGATGGTCCCCCAAGACTTTAAGTGACCCTGTGCCCCCCCCCCTCCCCCACCAGTTCAGGTTTGGGGACTTGAACCTCCCTGACAGCTGTTTTTCATCACAAGTAACAAAAGAGGGGATTCTTAACATCTGACAAATGTAACAGACCAGGCTTATGGCTTCCTGTCCGTTATCTACCCTTGATAAGAGCCGCACAAATCTGACAGGCAGGCTAAAAGCCCTCCGTTATTGAATAAGAGCGCCGTCCTGATTCTGATGTATGCTACCTTATTGTGATGCCCAGCCATGTGGGGAGGCGTTGGGATTCAACCTGGAAAAAAAAGCATCTGCCCCCCCCTTCCCACCAGCACAGGATATGTGGAAGTGCAAGGAAAGATGACAGAAACGTCTCGGAAACTCTCTAGGTAGCTGGTCAGCTAACACTCAGATTGACGGAGACTTAGCGTCCGCCCACATCACGCGGCAGTGGCGTGAATATGAGTCCCGCCTCATAGTTTTCAACCATAAAGGAGCCGGCTGGGAACTGAGACACTTCTAATGTTGATTAAAAAAAGCAAATCATTACTAAGGAGTGAAGGATGCTAAGTAGGTATCCCGGTAACCAGAGGAAGAAAAATCATTCCCATTGATTGGAAGGCGTCTCGCCTGCTCGCTGCCTGCATCCTCATCTGCCATCCTCCCTCCGCCTCCCTCTGTCTCTCGCCGCTCTCCCTTTCCCTCCCTCTGCTTACTCACCTTTACTGCCGCGGGGCTGGCTATCGACCATGGCCGGGGAGGCGAGGGAGCTGCAATAACGTGGTCATCAGTGAGAACGTCCCCATGGACGCTGCGGACGGCCGAGTCCGAGATGTTAACGCCCAAACGTCACGTCAATGTAACGCGCAAAGTCAGTCGACTTTAAATTTATTGCATGAAGGCATGCCTTGGAAAGTATTACCATGCAGAGATTACGTGTCACTAAAATGACGTAATTGCGCATAACACTGCCTATTACCGAGAAAGCTGCAGAAAGGAAAATGCCACAACTCCCAAATCTGTGCGTGATGCCACCCTGATCTTTGTACACGGGCACGTATACAGTAGTGATGCTGTAAAGGGGCGTGGCCTGTAAAGGGGCGTGGCCTGAAATGCGGCGTGCAACAGGGCTCCGAGGAGTGCAGTTAGACCGAAAGAGTGAGCTTCTGAAAAGAATGCCAAAAAGGCGAAAAGGGGGCTGAGGTCGGGGCACCGTGTCGATCCAATCCCCCTCCCCGCCTGGCTAAATTGAACCGCCACGGCTTTGTATGCCGCGAAATTCATCGATGTTAATTTCCCAGGATTAGCCGACGCTGTCCAGCACGCACTCGCCTCGCCCCCACTTACACGGGCATTACGCAGATCTAGATCAGGGATATGTTTATGTTAACGGGAGAAGCAGGATTAGTTCATTTACAGTGGGGGTCGTAGGGGGAGGGGGGCTCATTGTGAAGGGGGGCATGTGCCCCCAACCCCCAGCCTCCCGAATTCGGACAAAAGACTAGCCCCGACATGTCCCACGCACTTCTTGACGGGCCTGTGTGTGCGTGGCTGTCCATTGTCCTCAGTGCTGGCCAGACAAGCACAGCTGAGCAGTGGAGGAATGAGGAGGACCGGGGGGGGTTGGGGGGTGCCAAACAATGGAAATGATACTAGGATACGGGGCAACTGGTATTATCCCATAAACCTGCTGTTAGGTTATAAACCCCCCTCCTACCCCCTTGCAGAGCACCCAGAGGTTGGCCAAGCAATAAAGCAGGTTCGTGACAATGCTGGGTGTTGGGTTTTAAGGTACGCACATTGGGGGTTAGGGGGTTACCTCTGCTATGTCCTATTCTACTGACGGGGCTGCAAATCAGCATTTTCAATGGACAATAGACACAGCGGCAGCTCAATGATTGCGTGCTTTCAGATGCTAATGGCTATCGCTGCATTCTCAGGCTGCTCCTCCTTACTGAGGAACAAATTACAGTTTACAAAGTGCAGAGAAGTAAAAAAAAAGGGAGCTAAATATCTTTTTTCGGCCCTTTTTTAATTTGGCAAACTGACATGTAAATTACCCTTTAAGTGCTCGTCTGCTGCCTCTGATCATCTCCTAATTGTCGCAGTCAATTGTGGCCAACAGACACTTCAATCGTAAAGCTCTCTGACAACAAGTGTGGGATCAAAGTGGAAGGAGCTGCTCTGCATTTGCTCCTCTGTGAGGAGATGACGGCGGCTGGCGGACAGGAGCGGGCAGGAGCGGGCAGGAGCGGGCGCCGGCGGACAGGAGCGGGCAGGAGCGGGCACCGGCGGGCAGGAGCGGGCAGGAGTGGGTGCCGGCGGGCAGGAGCGGGCAGGAGCGGGCAGGAGGGGGCGCCGGCGGGCAGGAGCGGGAGCTGGCGGGCAGGAGTGGGCAGGAGCGGTCGCAGGCGGGCAGGAGCGGGCAGGAGCGGGCAGGAGCGGGAGCTGGCGGGCAGGAGCGGGCGCAGGCGGGCAGGAGCAGGCAGGAGCGGGCAGGAGCGGGGCAAAGGATAAAATCCTCATAGCCGTCAGTCATCCTGCTTTCAGAAACATGGAGGACACTGTCACCTCACTTCTGCTGTGCAAGTGCACATGGACCCTAAAAAAATCTATAGGGAAAATATTTTTTCCCTCTGTGTTGAAAAGCTTATAGGATTGTAGGCTGTTCTAAATCTATAGGTAGATTTTAGGTGTAGTTATATCTGGTATTATAGTTACACTTTATTTTATTAAATGTAACTGTTTAATAACTGTTATTAAATCTAGCTGTTTAAATGCACCGTGTGGCTCAGTGGGCTAAGCCTTTGTGCTCGTGATCGGAAGGTCACCTTTTATGGTCCTTGAGCGAGCCCCTTAACCCCAGGCTGGGTGCTGCTGTGGGTGGTTACCTTTCATAGGCCAGTTTGCTCTTACCAACAGAGAACAAGTTAGGGGAGGCATAAAATGAGAATCCCCCCCCCCCCACACCCCGGTGCTCAAGAAAGAATCAATTATTATTATTCAGATGCCACGTTTATCTAAAATGACATACATGCATGTGTAAAAGCAGGGTAGTGGGGGTTTAGTGCCTTGCTGAGGGTCCCAACAGGAATGTCACCTGTGGGATTTGAACCTGTCACGTTTTTTATCACAAATTAGAGTCTCCATTAATGACCTTTTTGTATCCCTGAGTCTGACTTGGATCAAAATATATCTTATGCTAGTCATAGCATAGCTATTCTGATCTCCAGTACTTCAGTGCGGATTCTACATTGAGATCCACACATTTTTCTAATAAATGGGGAAACCTGAAGCTTTAAAAATGATTCAATGATTTATCATTCCTGCGCGGTGGTTTTTGGTTTGCGCCCCGTCGCCTCCTCTCCGGTTAGGCTGACGGGTTTTTACCGAGCGGGGCGGCCCAAACGGATTGTCAAACACACGGGACCCTTTAAAAAAGCCCATTTGGAAATGCGTATAATGACTTGTGGTCGAGCGTCCGGCACGAGCCAAATGACACGTAAGACATAACTGCTGTTATTAGGGACCCAGCTTCTCCGTCCCTAGCCGGGTTCCGACCTCACAGGCTTGGTCCCAGAAATGATCTGTGTAGGTGTTCGTCTGCGGGGACGTGAATTCCCCCACCGGTCGGGCCTCGTACGTCATTTTGACGGGAGGATACGTGGGCTGAGCTGGGAAAGAAGAAAATTATGTGTAATGAAAGCAATTTTACTCTTTATTGACTTTTTTTGAGTAGTCCTCGGTGAGTCGTGCGTTCCTGCGGGGTGGAGCGACCCGCCCTGTGTGCTTCCCCTTGTCCAGAAGCCTGATGGTCGCTGGTGGCTTTGAGGAGATACTGAGGTGGCGGCGTCAGTCAGCTGTGGGCCATCACCCAGAAGCTGAACGGCCGGTTTTGCTGCTACTCACTCCCTTACCGGCCAATTGCAGCATGAGGTGACCCCCTCCCCCCACCAGACTGCTCACAGGCATGATGAGCCCCTCCCTCGGTTGCGTCAGGCCAACCCTGACAGGCACCGTATGGCTCAGTGGCTCCGGCCGACCATGGGTGATCAGAAGGTTATGGGGTTGAATCCCACGCTTAGCAATCGATCAGGCCTTTGATCACCCCCCCTCAATGAAGCCGCATAGCTGCTGAAATAATGGCCGGCCTTATGCTCAGAGAACCAAGCTCCACTCTCACCTGTATGTGCCTTAAACAGGAGAGATATGTGACAACTAACACCCTCCAGTGTACGTGTGTGCATGACTAATAGGGCGTGGCTTTCGTACCCGGACAGTGGGGTCGTGACCTCCCCAGGAAACTGGCCCCTCCTGACCCTTGCACTGCATCCCCTCTGCTCTCACCTGGACCGCCGGCTCGCCGCAGGCACTCGCAATCCACCAGCTTGCCCAACACCAAAACTTTCCGCTAACTCCTCTCACCTTTTAACACTACAGCGATGGCATTTGTTTCTAATAAGCGTGCCCCTCCCTCGCTTGGTTTTGCAATCCCCCGCTGTCTCAACCTCTTCGTGTGCTGGGGGTTGGATTAACCGGGCGCTGATGACTTCCCTAAACTGCGGTGACTCAAACTGGCTTCACTCCGTACTCCTGTAAAGGGTCGGGAGGAGATCCCTGCATCTCGCACGCTTACCCACAATGTGCCGTCAGCCGTGCCCTGCGGGAAGCTCCCTCCACGCGCGCCCTTACACGGGAAGCACGGCCAGAGGCCGCCAGAGATGCCCCTTAGACCTGTGCACCTGCGGTTCTTCCTTACCTGACCGCCATGTGGTCGCCGGCATCGTGGCAAACAAGGTTAAAGATGTGATTCGCGCTATTTTACAGCTGACGCCTGGAAAGAAGGAGATCAGCGCTTTCTGCTGGGTGGAGAGGAGCTTGATTTTTCACTAAGAATGCTTCAGGTCCAGGCTCAGCCTGCCTATTAGCAGTAAATCATGGCGATCCTGAATGATCATGGACTGGCCGGGCACCTGCGCAACCCGCTCCCTGATGCAGATCACAGACAGACATGGCCCTGTCACATTGAGGCTTTATGTTTGTTTCGCTTTCTAGGAATTTTTTAATACTGCTATCAGAAAATCGAGATGAGCTTTTGCGCTATGATCTGATGGAATCCAAGACATCTACACACAGGCAACAGCTAAATGGAGATTAAACATGATTCAAAGGTTTCTAATAAAATCCAGCTGTTTGATAGTGTAAAACCAAATTGCAGGTATTGCAGTACAATTGTGTGTGTATGTGTGTGTGTGTGTGTAGTACATGTTCAACAAGCAGGTAAATATACTTGTAATATGGGTGGGGCGGACGAATTAAGCATCTCAATGTCCTGTGAATATGAAACTTCATATATTACACACAAGACATTAAAAGACATATATGCAAATATGAGTTCAGATCAGACATATGAGGACTGGTGCAATTTGTATTAACAATTCATCATTTTCATCCATCCATCTTCTAACCCCTTATCCTGGACAGGGCTGGTGGGGGGGGAGAGCACAGAGCACAAGGCTGGGTTCACCCTGGGTGGGGAGGGGGGGGGCGGCCTATCGCAGGGAACGAACACCCACATACACCATCATTATAACATCATACCCGCGGTGCATTTTTAATTCCTGCACCCAATGTCATCTTTTTTCAGACTTCCTTCTGTTTTCCACAGCTTACATGTCTCATATTCTACACATTTCAATATCATGTTGAGTGAGTTTTGTCAGTGTGGAACGCGGGTGGCTGACAAGGCTGCATTGCAGGCCCAGCTTTCCTCAGCTCCCCTTTTCCAAGGAGTGCGATCGCTCTCGGACTGCTCCAGTGCCAGAGCCGGCCAGACGTGCGAGGGCAATTAATACCACGGCCATTCCACTGTGGAGTGGCACTTCTGAATTTAACGAGAGCAATGGAAAGAAAGAGCAAAATCAATAGCTATTTGATGTGAGCATTTGTTTCTCAGCAAAATCTCTCCTCTCTCTCTCTTTTATTTACAGTGAGAAAACATCTGAAGTGTTTTGATTTGAGACACGCCTCTGAAACAAAGTGTTCCTTTGCCTGTTAGGCCCCTAGCAAAATGTGAAGCAAATTAATTTTACAAGTTTGGGGCTCAGGATGAGTCCGGGCTCGTCGTTTATCTGTCTGCAGAGGTGCAGCGCTCCGGGCCGCGAAGGGCCGTCTGGGGGTCCGTAGGTGACATAACTACAGTGTCGTCATCTATTTCCAAGGGAACACAGAAAAATAAGGAAGAGATTTAACGCGAGGCCATTCTGAAAAAGTCATCCTGTGTTCCTTTCCAGCTTTTCAGCAAATTTCATGGGAAATCACCTGTCATGAGATAATGGCTTGGGAAGTAGCGTGTATTTTAATCGCTAGATTTTCTTGGCCTGCTCCCCTTTTGTGTGTCAGAGCACAGGCATACCTTGGCCCCAGGGGGGGGCCGAGGAAGCCAGAGGGGGTGTTAAGCATGTGCTCAGTGGCAGGAAGTGTCTGTGTCCACTCCGGTCACTCTTATTTAGTTTGGGGATTCCAAGAGCCCCCTTTCTCACCACCTGTGCATCCTCTCACGGATTTTCCGCACAGATGCAAGATTTCTTGGGACCAATATTAGTCTCATGTACATATTTCCCAGTCTCTGAAGAATTCAGGGAAAGATGCAATCCAAAGATAGCTCTCTCCATCTGAAGGCAGCGTGCTGAGAGAAAGTCCACTTCATCTCTCGTTGGAAAGAGTGGCGACGGAGCAGAACGTGGCCCAGTTTATTTCGTTTGCGAAACGAGCCGTATGTCCATTCCGTCCAGCTTGGAAAGGGGCCTGTCTGTTGTGTGATCAGCTAAACACAGGCCCAGTCTCTGCAATGTATGGGGTGCAGCCTGGACCGGGGTGGCTCTGACCATCCCTGCGTGAGCCAGGAGTGTGTATCCAGAGTCAAGGAGCCATTTGGTCAGGGGCCACAGGGCTCACCGCGCGCGCCAGCGGCGGTGCTTATTCTACACCACGGTTCCTTATCAGTGTGAGTTTCGCTCCTATTTTATTCCCGCCCCACCCCCTCCACCCACCCCCATTGACTGCATACATGAGTGAAACAGGACATGGGACTCAGTGTAAAAGCTATTATATGTAATGACATTCACATAACATATTCATTCATCACGAGGGACGTTTCATCAGGAACATAGTCATTCCTCTGCGACATGAAACATCTCCGGTATTACAAACTCTGCGAGTGACGCACGTGCTTCGCCTGAATGTAGTTTTATTATTGCAAATGTAAAAACAGCATATCATACGTGGATCACCTTAAACTTTAAATAAGCAGTGTACGTACAATTACACGTTACATAAAACGCACACAAAAATACATATACATTCACACAAAACAATATCTATTTCTACTCATCACATTTGCTGGGCTTGTTTTCTCTTCATAAATAGAACGGAGGTGGCGACTTTAATTAAAAATGTAACCATTTGCATTTGTATTGCTGTTTATTCGAGTAGAAATTAATCTTCCTGACTTAAGAAAAATATGCTGTTTTATCTTTGCAACGGCATTATAAAACGCTTCTGGGGCGCCCGTGAAACGAACCCAAAGCAAATGAGCAATGTGTGTTTCGAGGTTAACATCCCGTTCGAATGAAAGGGCAGCGTTTACTCCAGGTGACATTAGAGACAGTCGCGTGTTTGCAGGTTTACTTAGCGTCGTTCGTTATTAAATTTTCAACTGCATTTTTATAAATATTCCTGTATATGCTCAAATACAATACTATTTAGGCAATGCACAATATTAAAACGATGGATGTCAATCACCTGAGAGACGAATTAATGCACCCATCACAGATAGTCAGCACCTGCAGTGCTAATCCCTACAGCGAAGAACCCGTTACAGACATAGTGCCTGTCCAATATTCTGGCGAATGAAATTAGTCTGAGGAGTACATTCATGATTTCTGTTCTCTGTTGTACTATACAACTTATTTACAAAAAATCCTGCAAAATCTAACATACATAAAATACAACGAATACTCACCATAAAGTTGCGGTAAGTAATTGACGTTTTATTTAAAATGTCGCAGGGCGCCTGCGTAATAATTAGTAGACAGATAAGGAAATAGGACAAAAGGTGCCGGCATCCTCTTGCAAAATAATAATAATAATAATAATAATAAACCGTTTTAATTTATAAGCATGATAAGCATTCCGCATTATTACCAGCAGCTTATTTATTTAAAAAGCAATAAAACTCAATTCATATAGAATCCTCTAATAATAATAATAATAATAATAATTATTATTATAATAATGTTTTGACTGCTAACACGCTGTTCACATATTATTAAATAAGCATGTCCTCGGGGACACGAGTTCAGTATTGGTTAATAATCTAGAGCCATTGGAAAAATCCTGATTTCCAGATGTTGAACATCTTTCCTTTGCTCTGTGCTTACCCGTCACTTGAAGCCGATTGGCTTTGAACAAAAGCATCAAATAGTCCAGCCCCTTGATTGATGATTTAATTATCCATACAGTAGATCACTGCATCTAGATGGGGAAAAACACATTATTTACATAACCAATCAGTGCGTTTCAAAGGTGGAGCCTGCGCTCGGTACGAGTAAACTGAGATAAACTCTACTTTTACAGTAATTAATAGTGGCAAAATAATAAGTTACAACCACACCCGTTAACTTAATAATACGTCCGTTCGCCAGTAACGATGCTCAGCAATATTTCTCTCAATATTTATCAGTGCACGCGAGGTCACTATATACATTTTAAATATATTATAAATTAATTTATTTAACATGTTTTTTCATCTCCCCTACATTAATTAAATTTTTGATTATTTAGATAAAATAAAATACATAAGCACTATCCAGCAATTAACTTAATTAGGCTACCACGGAGCCATTACCTGTCATACGCAGTCAAATTCTGGTATGGCTAATAAAACACAACACAGCAAAACAAAACACAACAAAACAAAGCAAAGCAAAACAAAACAAAACAAAAAAAGTAATCATAAAAATGTGAAACAAGAGAAAAGGGAAATACGTCACATTTAGTTTCAGTTTACAAACAGCGCGAAAATGTAACCCGTTACAAAAAAATAAATAACAAAATCAACAATAAATATAAATAACAAAACAAACAAACAAATAGGGAAATAAATAAATAAATGCAAGTAAAGGCAAACGAATACAGAGGTAATAGTAGAAACGACGGTGTTACAGTAATTGGTGTGTAATAAAAAAAAACGAAGGTGTTCGTATGAGCGAATGAATAATCACGGAGACGCGCTGGCAGACACTCAGACGTAAGTAAGCAGATATTTCGGCGCTGTGGACGCTGAGGGTCACCAGCCGCTGCGGCACGATTTCCGCTCGATCCCCTTTTGTCGTGACGGCTCTGGAGGCTGGGGCAGGACTGGGGGAGCTCCAACTTCCTCCAAATATTATCCTTGCTTGGATTGCAAGGTAATCCGACTCAGCTCATTTCTCCCGGATCATAAAAAAAGAAGAGAGAGAGAGAGAAAAAAAACTTGATCACGTTTTCCAGAGGATGCTCACGTTTGGTGCGCCTCAATTATCCCTCCCCGTGAAGATAGGTGGCGTGTGATGTAGGGTCTCTCCTCTGTATTACAGAAAAGAAAAAGAAAAAAATGTCATTAGAAGAGGCGTAACACGTCAGTCCGTCCCCAGGTTTGTTTCCTGGAGTGGCTGAAAGAAATCAGTCCTAACCTGCCCAGCAGGAATAACGGTCCTTCTTCCAACTATTTCCAAGGCTTATAATAATCTCGCAAGGATCCTCTTTTCTCGAAATTACTGCTGCTTCGCTCCGGCTTCCTCGAACGAACTGTTTTAAAAGCACAAATAATCAGGTAGGTGCGATTTGTTTGCTTTTTCTTCGTTTCGGCGGCGTTTTCGCTGATAAAATGCTTGTCTACTCTCACCATTATTAAAAGGCAGTTTTGAGTGCCGTGTTTTTCACTAATAACTTTGTCCACCTGCGCAGGTAAAAAAAAGGTGCGCGTTTGCTGAATCGCTGAAAAAGCCTGTACTGGATTCCACACGCTTTTTAAAAAATCCTGCGAGGTTTTTTATGCCACCCGGTTTTTCGAACAATTTTCCACTTGATTATTTTGGATTCTCAAACTTCACTGAAAAAAAAATCGCGTTTTGGGTTTTAATTTGATAACATGCATTTTAGCCACGCTAATTTTCATGTAATGTTTCAATATACGATGCTTGATAATGTAGAATAAATTATTTAAACACGAGGTTACGCGTTTATGAGCGTACGTTTTTCAATTATGGTAAATGTGGCGAAAACTGCATTTGCTTTTTATTTTCTAAAATGCACACATATTATAGCAACAGTTATTAAGTTTGTTTTTAATGGTACCTGTTTCACACCATTGCGAGATACGCATCATTTGTTTGTGTTTTCTTAAGTGTTTCTAAGTGTTGCTTTTCTCTCCACGGTTCCTCTCGAATTGTATCATCACAACAAGCAAATTCACTCGCTACCAGGGGCTCATCTGTTTTTTTTTCTCTCTCGCATACACTTTAATTACATATTGATCCCTTTATCAAGTGTGTCTTTTACCAAACGGAGTCTTAGCAGTGGTAGTGACTGCACGACGAAACTTTTTTCCGCTTCCCAGTTTAGTCGTGCCTGCGTCTAGCACACAAATTATTTTATATGCTCTATTTAGGCTAATGCTGGTACACATTTGTGAAACCATATCAAATTGCATTCTTTATACTTACATAATAATTATACTTGATCTTGTCATTTGCAGAATATATTAAAACTACTTAAAGGCGTTATGGCCCCACATAACTTTTTATGGCAAAGCTTAACATTGAAATACCTCGTTTGAATGAATGCACCGCCGTGGTGTCATGACACACACTATGTTGTAGTTTCAAGGGACGGTAAGAATATGACTCCTTTTGAAATATAAGGGACTGTAAGTCGCCTCTTAAGTTCAACTCGCTGGTTTCCTCATTATACGCTGGATCTCTTTTGAGTCCTTCTTGCTTTGTGGTTGAAGGCTGTAAAGTACAGCTCCGCCATCCCATAAGCAGTCACAGTGAATTAATAGTGAATTATATGAGTCATATCGGAGGTGTGCGCCTATCCTTCTCTGCGCTCTTTGCGCACTTTACTGAAGACAGACGCTGTGCGATCTCTGTATTGAGTCCTTTTGCATTGAGGTTAAAGGCTGCCCCCCCCCATCCCATAAGCAGTCATAGTGAATTATATGAGTCATATCGGAGGTGTAATGCGCCCTCTCCTTTTCTGCGCTCTTTGCGCACTTACTGAAGACGGACGCGCCGCGTCTCTTTTCTTTTTTGCGCTCCTTACAAACTTGTCCCGTCCGAGGGTCCCGGCTCGTCATTAATACCCCTAAATCCGCCGTGCCGGTGCATTTTCAATGGGGATCGCCCACCACACTGTCGCTGTGTTTGGTTGTTAGATATTGCTGCCGATCCGAGGAGCCGAGTCCATGCGAGCCGTCTGCCATCCGATCCCCTCTTATCAATGAAGCAGCAGCAGATCATGGCGGATGGCCCCAGGTGTAAGAGGCGAAAGCAAGCCAACCCGAGGAGGAAAAACGGTAAGAGCCGTGCCATTTTCTCCAGAAAGGCGCTTTGCGAGTCCGTTTAAATGATAGGCGTGCTGTGTTTTCCTGGGGGGGGGACTTCGCTTTATAGCTCCGGGCTCTGTACTACCCCAGCGTTTAATTATTCTGAAAAATCCAGTGCTTTTTATTGCATTTACATTTTTAATCTGTGTCAACGCATGTTAAAAATAAGTTGGAGGCAGTTTAGGGAGGGCTGTGTGGGAATGTGGGGGGTGTTTGAAACTTTAGCAGATAAATGACGCCTCTGTCCCGTAATCTTAGTCTTCGCAAGGTGAAAACCGTTACACGACTTTGTCTCTGTTTTACTTTAGCTTTGTTTGTTAAACAGAAATGAGATACGTGCGCTTGCTGTGATCCTTATTCGTTACAATTGTGGATTTTTCGGTGTACCGTAATGCCCGGATCACTACATTTGTACGGCGTATTTTTACTTATTTGACGAATAATTTTCATTCATTCTCAATAGTAAATAAGTACGCGTGATGCATATCCAGGCAAGTATTCTATGTAATCAAACCTCATTTACATAGGCATAGAAACAACATTGATCCGTGTGCACACATATATATATAGGCTATATATTTTTTTCTTCTTCTTTAAACTCGTTTCTTACTGACTCTGAAATTAGTCGGATGACTAATGACTAATTTGAGGGTGGGGATGGTTTGTCCTGCTCGGACAGACACACACGAGTTGCTGACAGTAAGGGAGGCACTTCCAGGCCGGCCCGTTTATCTGTATAATAACGGGACCATGCCGCCCATGCGGGCGCTCCGTGCGCGTCCCCGCGTCCCGGAGTCACTGAACCGTACGGGGGAGTGACTGCCGGCCCGTTTTTATACAAGCAGCCTTTCGTGTCTGTTTTTCTTTTGTGCCTCGTTTAAAGCGACACTTTCAGGGACGCAAATGCGCAGTGCAACCTACGCTGTCCATCTGTAGAGCTGTTTCGGTGTGAAATACTACCAATTTCAATACACATTTTCTTTTTTTAATAATTGTCAGTAAGATTAAGAAAAAGCCTTTGGGTCCTGCTTGCATTATAATTATTGTATTTATCTCATGCCCGTATTTGCGATGCGTGAGGACATTAGCAGCCTTGTAGAAACACATTGATTTGCATGCGAAATGCTTTTCCTGCGCTTGCTTTTAACGGGGCAGATTAAATGCCATATTCCTATTCTTCTTTTATGTCGACTTTCTTTTCTTTATTAAATGCTGGGTATCGATTTGCTAAAATCAATGTCAGCAGTTGAGGGTCTTTTCTGTTAAGAAGTAGCTTGGAGCACGTTGCTGATCTATTGAATAACAAAGGCTTGGACTAAAGTAGCCCTTTTTAAAGTGTGCTGAGCCGAGCTTAAGAGGGCTCTGAAATATAATAAACCAAAATGTAGCCGTTGATGCCGTGCATTGTTTTGTTTTTAAGTGAAATGTTGAGAGTCAGACATGTACAGAAATGTGAAATACTGTAAATACTGTATAATATTTATAAAATGACGTAGCTGAGATAAAGGATTCTTGTATTTAAACAAGTGCACGCAAACTGCAATTTATTGCTTGCTAGGTACACTGGTTGCAGAAATATTGCCGTATTTTCATTAAGGTTTTAATTAAACCCACTAGCATGCATGCGTGTGTGTATAAGTGTGTGTGTATTTTTTAAATAATAAAAAAAATTGCGGTAGGTTGTGTTTTAATTGCACGGCTGAATAAACACGGCGGTACGTCCGTTTGTTCTTCTCTTTTGCCATGTAACGCAATGCATCCAACAGTTTTTCCTCTGGGAATAGCCTGGATTTATCCGAGCTGAGGGATTTTTTTTCTCAAGGCTGACTTTGTGTTCTGACCGCTCGTACAAAATATGACAGTGTTTATCGGCCTGATAAAGTAACGCAAAGCGGGAAGCAATATATTTAGACAAGAAACCCAAATAAGTTAATCGGTTAACTGCTGCCTTTTTTGTGAACTCCAAGCAAATTGTGTTTCGGGCCACGGAACATAATAAGAGACTAACAATTAACGTACATAACGATCCAGTGACCAAAAGTTTAATCCAGAGTGAGATATTAAAGTAAAATCAAATAATTGTACGCATATTTTAATACAAACGCGAGCACAGTCAGTTAGAAAAGCTGATTTTTTTCGAGGTAAATCAGATAGTGATGCCAGCTTGAATCTCGTTGCTACTCTGTTACTCTTTCACTGGAAAATGGAAAAGTACATTTTAACTACGGACACCGAAAACACCGGCCTTTCTCTCAGATCAACTTGTGTTACCTGCAGTACATCTATTTAAGTCCTGTTTATTATGACATTTATGTTACTTCATCCATTGAAAAAATATGCATTAGGTTATAAAGAAAAATATAGGTTATTTAATTTCAGTGCAGATGTATGCAAATGACTTATTCATAATCTAAGATTTCTTGTGTGATTCTGAGCATGAGGGCGGCCCGTTGACCCCCTTATGGAGGCAGTTAATATTTGATCAGAACAAGCTCTACATTAAGTGCTTTTTATTTTTCCAGACCTATGCATGTTTTATCAATGGCAGTTGGTGGGCTGGCCGTCACCCCGCGTGGGAGATCACGTCTTGCGCACAGAATAAACCCTCTTTGATCGTCCGCTATTCTGATTTCGCTGTGCTGGTTGTTGATAAACCCGACGTTGCTTCATGTGTGTCTTGTTTGGTTTTTTTAATTAGTCTTTTTTATTTGCCCTCGTTCATGGGTGGTGGTGCTGGTGGGGGTGGGGGGTCAGATCGATCGGTACACGGCTCCCCTCCCGTACGAATCCTTGCCTCCTTTAGGACCTACATCTAGCAACCCCCCCACCTGTATGGTTACAGCACATATGTTGTGTGTTACATTCAGCTGTATGGGGTCTTGTCTGCGTATTTGTCAGGACAGGAGTCACAGTGCTGTTCAAACCTTGTACTTTTAAGCGGTGACATTGGTGATATTGAGGGGACACAACTTGGTAATATAAAGGGAAAGGTGTATTTATTGGGGAGTGAATGAAGCCAAATTAAATATTGGGTGGTACATCTCCTTCCCAGACCCCCCTGGTTCCTGCACCTCTGCTTTTAAGCTGATTATTCGGATTGGTGGTTCCTTTGGAAAAATGATTGGATTTTTGATTTTTATTTCTGTGGTATTTAAGGGTACAGCGTCGCTCGCTCCACTGAAACGTTTTTTTTTTTTTAATTACGTTAAAAGACGTTCCACTCACACCACCCTGTCTGGTCACTCTCGTCTTCCGTCTCCCTGCTTTCGTAACAGTCGGAAGCTGTCGGCAACTTCAGCTTCATCCCCCCCGCCCCCCATTTCTGGAATGCCGAAATTTCACAGAGCCCTCGTTTTTATGGCATTAGCGAATTTTGTCTTCTGTCTGATACGCTCTCTTGCTGCAGTTAAAGTTTTTTTCTTTCTTTTAAGATTTCCTGTTACACAAAGAGCTATTCGCTTTCAATCAACACAAAGCCATTTAATTATAGATTTTCCCACTAGAATATATTGATTACATAATATAAAGTAAAAGAGAGAGAGAGTGAGAGAGGGAGGAAGAGAGAGAGGGATGGATGGAGAGTTAGCTGTTTCTCTCTGGCTCTGGGGGGTGGGGGGGGTGGGAGTACAATGCTGGGGATGTGATTGTAAAGCCCTGAATTCATCCTAGAGGTATCACAGCCGCTTCCTCATTCTCCTGCCTCAGCCTCTGCCTTTCAGCTACCGACAAAGGCAGGTTTCTCCCAGTCTAAACATTTTGTCCATCTCTATTATTCATTTGCTTTTAAGGTGCATTCGCTCCCCCTGCAGAGAGAAAGGACCCCCCCCCCGCCTTCCCATCGCTACCCTCCTCTCTCTTTTTTTCCCTCTCTGCACATTCGGCCTGTCGAAGGTAGCCGGCGCTCCGACGCCCCGCCGGTCCGGGTGGTGAGCGGTTTGCGGCCCGCCACGGCGCGTACCGCGGGCAGGATCGCGCGCCCTTCCAGGGGCCGGTCCCTGTAGCCGGGGAGATGGTGACGCTCCGCTGTGTTTGGAGAAGGATTATTTGGTTTAAGCAACTGAAATAATTAGTGCTGGTGTCACGGGCCGGCGAGGGGTAATCTCTGCCGAACAGGGCCGCCGCCACAGCCCCCATGCTCATGCAAACTCCATCCGATTAATCTCCCGCTTCCTGCTTGTGATGATAATGTTTTTATTAGGCCCATAAAGGGGTTCGGCAGCCGTCCTGCCAGATTGCCTCTCCCTGGACCCCCCCCCCCCACGCTGCATACACCTCTTCCGTGCTGTTTCCTGACAACCCAGCGTGTCGTCCCCCCC
>JAABNY020000098.1:59475-74169 GCA_015164015.2 Brevimyrus niger | reverse complement strand
TACTATATATATATACTATATGCACTATATATTGTTTTTTGGGTCATATTACCCAAGCCAAAGCAGTTTGATTTCAGGCTACATAAAAGCAATACATTTCATTGTTTCGATGATGATGATGGCACGTTTTTTAAATTCTACATATACGCATGTATAGCATGAAGCCACACAACATTCCATCTGCATGCATACACGCTAATTCAGGCCACACTAATAATGATAATAATAATATATGCATGCGAACAGTATATAGAAAAAATACTAAGATTTTTGTTCATATTAATTCCCTGCAATGTTTTACATTATGACAATAATAAAAATTAATATTATTTATGACTAATCACACTGAAGGCTTCTGGTCTGCAATGGCATGGTTATATTAAGTGCCATTCTCTTTTGCATATGATGTCTTTCACTATTATGGTCGTTTTTAATGTTTATTGTTATGATGATTATTATTATTATTAATAATAATTCTAATAGATTTGTAATACAACCATGGTTTTTTTTTATTATTATTATTATTAGATTGTTCATACAACAATATTATTTTTGTTGTTATTATTATTATATAATAGGATGTTCTTTACCATAGTGCCTTCATGCTTCCGGCCTGCATTTGCATGGAAACTTTGACAAAGTTTCCTGGGCTTATGCGGAGTTCACTGCGCCACCGGGCCCCTGCATGTTATCGTGCGGCAGTTTTTCTTGGCCGGGCTGCCCGTGTGCTTGGAAAGCCTCACCATGGTGACTCATCTCTGGCTTTTTCTGTGGGCTCAGGTTGCATGGAGGACCTGTGCATTTTCACTAAGGGTCAAAACTGCTTCCACAAAGATCTCCAATATTTGAATATGACTTAATATTGGCCCTGGTTCTTCCTTGAGTCCGCTGGAATTGCCGACAGGGCAATATCCTGCCTTTGGCACATTTCTGTCGTCACTTTGGCATGAGAACACCCTGACTCGATCCATCATGGCCGACAGCATAGTTCATGTCTTAGAAAGTGAAGAGTAAATATCCAAAACTCTTCAATCCTCAGGTTGTTTTCAAGAAAATTTCTGTGGACTTAATTGGTTTTGGAAATATAACGAAAGGTTTTCGCTGAATTAAAGGAGTACTGGGTGAGTTTTGGTTCCCAATTCTGCAACATATGCTAATGAAGCCCGACTTTAGGTCACTGGCGATCTGATCTTACAAACAACAAAAAAGTGGACTAAGTGAGCTTTTGCTCTTAATATACACTTATTAAATACAAACAGCCGAAAATATCCTTGGATTAATCTTTAAATTATTTAACAAGACGAGTCATGTAAATTGTATGCAGTGCATGTTAACAGAGACCACTCTACAAAATCAGCAGAAGTTTGTATAATCTAAAAGAGGAATCGCCAAATGTTCCAGATTCTATTTAACACCCGGCGACAGTTTCTGGTAACGCTTCATTTGTCCGTCTCTATAGAGGAAAGGGCGGGCGGCTGGGAGTGACTTCTGACCTTATTAAATCATATACATATCCCCATATGCTCCCCATATTATCCGCGGGGCAGGCGGAGGGCGTCCCCATTAAGGAAGCGCAGACTTGGCACCCATTGAGAGAAAATTCAATGACAGGCGAGAAGAGCACAAGTGACCAGCAGGGACGAGCCAAGCAGAGTGTCAGAAAGGCAGCCAGCTGTTCGGTCTGGCCGTAGCGGAGAGGGGGCTGGAGCAGGTGGTATACCGCCATGCCAACGGTGTCTTAAGGAAAAAGAAAACAAAAGAAGATGCACCAGAGCAACAGAAGTTACTCCAAATACGCTCATCTCTCCTGCTGTAGTGACGGTGTTTTTCGGGCAGTGCTACCCAAACGAACCACTTACCAAGCTCACTGAGAAGACTTTTTTTGGAGAGGTGTTCAAAGTTCAGAATTAATTTTAAAAAGGGGGGCAGGTGAACTTCTAGGCAGTAGTTAATAGTTTCTATTTTTTGTCCCTGATAATTAAAATCTGCATGTATTCTATTCGTCTTTCCTTAAAGAATTTGCCTGTTATTATGCATACAAAAAAGAAATCGTTATTCTTATGCGTATAACCGAGTTGTAGTTTTTCTTTCTGTATATCAATTTGAAAAGCTACTTTATTTGGAACGTATTTTTAAATAGCAAAAAAAATCCTTCGCTTAGATGTGCCTTCGTTTATATAGAGGTTTTAATTATAATCCTTTCTTTGAAGTTTGCCGTCTTTGACTTCAACTAAATTGGCATCAGTTGCAGATAACCAACTGGTCGACGAACTGTTTCTGATTTTCTCAAGAGCATCGCATCAGTCCCACGACTTAATTAATTAAGCAACATCATTGCAGGGAAACAAAAGTGATGTATACCTCCTGATAATTATGATCGCTTAAAGTCTGCATAGTAAATATGCTAGATATGTTTATTATTATTTTAAGCGCATAAGGATATAATGCACATTACAGGATGCGCCTTGTTCTCCTGTTTGCGCAGGCTGATACGGGACAGCAATGGCATGTCACCGCTTAGCGCAGGTCTGAGCGCCTGGGAGCGCGCCTGATGAATACAGCAGGTGCAAGGCGGAGAGCAGGCGAGCAGCAAAAGGCACAAAGACAACAATGCTCCCCAAATCTAAGGGGGTTAGCCTTGTGTGGGAAGGGGTCTGCAGAGCTTTTTTTTTCTCTTCTCCTTCTTGCTTTTATTTATTTTAATTTGATGCAGTCTTAGCGCTTGAAGGTGCACAGCAGATAAGGCGGGATAAGAACAGCTTGTTTCACAGAAGAAATCCCCAGTAGTGTTGGACACTAAAAAGCCTCCCAGTTATGCCTCAGTGTGTCTTGGCTCCTTCATATTTCACCTAAACAACTTTTTTCTTCCTAAGAATTACTAATGGAGCAAAAATAACTTAACATGAGTAAAATAATGCAATTTTTATAGGTCATGAAGTTAAGCATATCGATAATATTTATTGTAGTGATACATTCCTGTTACTGTCAAGCCCGATGACACACAGATTTTAAAACATGCCTTTGTTCCCCCCCAACGCGTGCTACACCCCTGCCGCGCACCCTCCGCTCGAGCTGTACGCGAACTCAAGCCGCGTGACACGCCGGGTAAACGTCATCACTTCGCGTCGCGAGCGTCCACGTTCGGGGAGAGGTGAGTCCCTTCCGCAAGCGGCAGTTTGCTGAGCAGCGCGCTTTGTCCGGCGTGTTGTGACCGTGCGCCCAGCGTTTCTCTTTTGTTATATATCGTTTCATTTAAAGGAATGCAAGTAGTCTCTCAGTATGAGACAAAAAGAAAGAATAAACTTAAATGGTGGAGCAGCGATAGACTAGCTTCCAAATTGTCAAGTAGCATTTCGTTTCCTAAACGAAAGGTATAATACCATTTGTGTGACTAATACATCAGATTCTGTATTATTTTACATATGACTTTGTTCGCGTGGGTAGCCCGCTGCCAAAGGAACTCAAAATATTACTACTACCCATCGCTGGCATGGCACATGGCTATTTAGCATCATTACACGACTGTAAAGCTTTTCTGTCATTAGTGGTTGTTTATATTCTGTACAAGCAGAGAATAATATAGTCATTTTTACTTCAGAAGCAACACGTGGATGCCGCGTGCAAACGTAATCGCCAGAGTTAGCTGCGTAGAAACCGTGATAGTTACCGAGTTAGTGTTTCCGAATTAAATCGCGTTACATTTACATCCTGCAACCGCAGATCTGCACGCTTCCAGCATGGTCGTATATGTGGTGTGGGGGTCTCACGTGTGCGTATGCTGGCAGAGGCGACTCGTCTGTGTCCCGTTCACCTGCCGCATCGCACACACCGATCCGGTGTAGGCACTCCGACAGGTGTATACTCCCTTCATTTGTAGCATCACATATCCAGATCCGCAGTGGTCTTTTTTACATGAACTGCTGCAGAAAGGCGAGACACTTAAACTGGCACATGATGCTTATCTCAGCCATTTCACTTTTAGTGGGGGAAAAAAGTTCTATGTGTCTCACCCTCACTCTGCCCTGTCAAAGCAGAAAGTGGATGGCAGTAGAAGGAGGTTCAATTCTTCTCTGGCCTTAGTTATCTGATCCAATCCCTGATGACGCAATGTGCAGATTGTATCGTCTCTGCATTTAGTCTTATTTCCATGATGTGTATGTTTGTGTTTCATGTACCTTGCTGCACATGAATTTCCCCTTGGGATCAATGAAGTTTTATCTTCTCTTAAAACACTGAAGCAAGCCCTACTGTGGGAAGGTTGTTTGTGATGTTTCATCTCATGTTCCTCCGATCATCGAGTAAGACCATATTCGGAGTTAGTCTGGTTATATTAAAGTACCCTACCCGGGTGCTGAGAGCTTTAATTGTAAAGCCCAAACTGATGTTCCAGCTCTGGCTCTTCACAAGTGGGCCGCTTCTGGATGGGTGTCCGGTGCTGACCCCCCCCCCCCCTCTTTATGACGCTGTTTTTTAGGGAGCGAGTAAGGCTCCACGCATCTCTGGGGGAGGTTAATTCACCGGCAGACTGGAAAAGGTGTGGCCCCAGCCGTTTGGATTGACATCTGGCCTTCACGGAAGCGGGTCTGCGCTGTAGGATGTTCCAGATGTGATTAAGGCAGAAATCAGCCCAGGAAACAAGATGGCAGCTTTTCAATAGGCGTGTTTATGAATCTGTTCTGTGTAGGTCACAAGGGTGGAGATGGTCCCTGATGATACGTCCAAGGAGGGAATTTCTGGGCAGCCCTTTGGAGAGGGTGACACCTTGGTTCTTCACAGCTTTGTTAATAGTGCTTCTTTGTGTATTGACTGCCTGCAGAATTAGTGATTTTTATGAATGGAGAAAGACTTCTTTGACTTGATACATTCTTGTAAAATTTCAGTGAAAGTCAGAATGGCTTCTTGGATGGTTATAAATATTTAGGAAAATTCCAGAAAGGCAGCAAAACGGTTTAGTGCAGCCAGTGTGGTCATGCAGCGTGTGCCTTTTGATATTACTGAAGAATCTATTCACATTTTTAGTATTCCAGTTTTTTCCACCATTTAGAATTTTAACCATAATTTTAAGTGCTATTATAAATATTTATGATGCTGTCATTGCCTAAACTTTTGGCTTTTATATAAAACTGAAAATCGTGTGTAATTTTTCAAAAAGGTCATTATGTTTGCATATTGATTTGAATATTAAGTTTCAAATAGTTTTTTGCTAAACCTCGCTCTGAGAGACACGCCAGTTGAACTGTGGTAAATATGTAAAGTATTTTTGCGTGCGGAGCAGACCAGAGACCCAGTGGGAAAAGTATGTGTCGAATTTGTTTGGGCCAAATTCAGCCGTTACAGCCATGGCATTGTTACAAATGCAATCATCGCACTGTCAGACCTCTCTGTAGAAACACATGTATGTATATTCCACGGGGATTAATCTTAACGGTGAAAGTTAATTATATGGAGTGTAATTTAGAGGGAGAAAAGTTCATGAACTGCGAATTATACTTAAGGTGTCTTTTAATGTAAAATGTAATTATGCAACAGATGACAGTATCAGGAGAGAGATAAAGGGGGGAACAAATAAGATGTAAAATGTGCATTTATCTCTGTGCACTGGACACTGGGCGGCAGGATGTCTCACTCAGTTTATAAGCATGAAACAGGGAGCGCTGTGGAGAAGCACATGACCCCGTGCGACCTGTCGTGACCCCGTGTGGCGGACTTGGGCCTGCTGCAAGCCTCCTGCTTGCACAACTGGAACACCACATGGAAGAGTTTGACAAACAGGAGACGCACCACATATGGGCTGTCAGCGGCTGTCGGCGGCCGTTGCTGGGCGGGGGATCGGCCCGGGAAGAAGGCCCTGCCAGTGACTTAGGGCTGGCCTTCGACAGTGCCGCCGCTGAGCTGACGGTGACGCAGTGAGGGGAGCTGTCTGCCAGTGACTTAGGGCTGGCCTTCGACAGTGCCGCCGCTGAGCTGACGGTGACGCAGTGAGGGGAGCTGTCTGCCAGTGCCTGTTGTGGATGGGGCCTTTTGTTTAGCCGCAGTCGCAGAGTTACTTTTACCATTCAGTACCGTAACAAATGGGGAGCTGTGGCAGATCACTGTGGCACCCCTCCCCTTGACAGGGGGCTGTCTAAGGGCGTCCTCTCATTCTGACGGAGAATCTTCCAAACCAGGGCTTACGCTTTCGTAAAATCACTCTTCACACTCCTGTCTTTCACAGCTTCAGAAAGACCTTCAGCGAGTCATGTGTGCTTTTAGTTACGTGGGTTGGCCCCTGCAGGATTAATACCCATTCCAGCTCTCATAATTAGTCAGGTTTTTTTTTTTTTAATGATCAGCTTTAATATAAAACAAATACTTGTGAAGTATGATGGCACTTGACTTTCTCAATTAACAGAGTCAGTTCTCAGTCATTCCACTGCTTTGAAACCTTAATCTGGAGAAATTTCAAGTCCCCCCCTCCCCTCCTAATATGAGATCAAAGGCTTTTCAGGGCAGTATTACACTCTGTGTGTTACGTGAAGCCAGTGGAAATAGCTTTGTTAAAGCGTTAATGTTCTCTCACAAAAAGGTGCTTTTCAGGGCTCCCCTAAGCAGCTCATCCTCTGCCTGAATGGTATGCCAGCTGATCTGCATGTCATTTCACACGGCGAGGCCCCGTCGATGCTAAGGAGTTTTTTGCATCCAGCGCAGTACTTTTAAAATTTGCTTTAAAATCTATAAATTAGCCGTTACAGTACATGCACTTAATGTTGGCTTTTTCTGTAAAATATGTAGCATTATAATTTCTATTATTTTTCAGAGAAGCAAATTCATGGAAAACACTAAAATTTTTAGTACTCTGTGATGAATTTTGCTGCGTGTTAGTAATTTTTGAGCATCGCAACGCATTTTCACATTTCTTTGGCTAGGTATATTTTGTATTTCTTTGAATGAGTATTAAGTCATTCTTTTTCTCGTTAATATGCTCGATAAAACTGGATGGCACATATCAAGTCATGTGAAATGAAATGACTACATGATAGTTCTGGGATTGGTAAATTCCTCAGATTTTTTTGACATTTGTGGTAGTTTGTCCTTTTGGGTGACTCTTGCTTACTCTTGTATTTTAGTCATTGTCATTCAGTTTATTCATAACAGGAGAAATGTTCAATTTGCCTTGCGGCTAATAGATAAAATCTATGGCGATGGGGTCTGTATCAAATAACTGACAAGTCAGAAAGATTTCATGACTGCATTACTTAGCAAAAAGGCTGATGCTGATATCCTGGGTGGCAGCCCTTGGACTGCTGCTTTTGGTGGGGTGGGATTTCTGTTAGGCCGTCGTGCAGAAACGAACTTGGGGACGCCCACGGGGCTCATGTCACAGAAGCCTTTTGTGAACGCTGACATCATCGCCTCACATTAAAGCATTTGTACATCCAGGCTGCATTTTCACTTTGAATATCAGTTTCTATTTGATTGGTGCGTGGGAAATATTTTCCCCACGAATCGCATGATAACGCTCAGGCATGCATGCACACCTGCTGTTATGGAGCGTGCGCTGCAGGTGGACTTTGCCTTTAACCTTCGCCGTTCGCACGCCCGTGTGCGGGCCTCAGACATCACTCCAGAAAACGCCGTACAGTACTGGCACCCTAGCTGGCAGACGGACCTTGCAGAAAGCTGATCAGTATGAAGGGAAAACACCCAAAATGGCCTGAAGTGAAGGAAGCCAGATGGTCCTGATTGGAGTAATAACTTTGTTAGGGTTTAAAGAGGGCCAGCCCGCCATGGGAGCCGCGGGGACCCGTGACAGGAGCTCACAATTCCGTTTGCATCTCTCTCTCTCCCCTCAGCTCACGTTCCACGTGCTGCGTCTGGATGTTCTGTGACATCCTGTCTTGCCGGTGACTTTTTTATCAAATGGAAATGACACATTTGCAATGGCGAGATCCAGACTTGGCTTTTTCATCAGGATGCTAGTCTACTCTAACCTCAGCACCCTTTCTGAGGGATATTTTCTGTCTTGACAAGCAAAAATAATCCATTAGAAAGGCTAGTAAACGAAAAGATAACCGTCCCCTATGCCCCAGTGCCCATGGCTGCCCAGGAAGGCCTGTATTCTGGTTGTTTGGGCCTGTTTTAAACTGTTAAGCCTGGCAGTGGTGGGCTGTGGCTGTGGCCCTGGCAGGATCGGCCAGATCTGCCATGTCTGCGTGTGGGACAGCAGCCACGTGACGAGGCCACACCACTGTCAATTTCCACATCTGCCCTCCCAGGAAATGCATGCTGGGAAGCTTTTGGTCTTGTGGCGTTTTGGAAAAGCAGAAATGCATTTCTGCTGTGGACGAATACATTTGCACTGTTTAGGAGATATCAGCCATTCGCTTAAATGTCGTAATGTCTGTAAGATGCTAGCAGACACATCCATCATTATGTTCACTGCAGGAACATCACCTGTAATTGGATTTAACACCATGTGTTCCACAAGTATCGTCCTGAATACATATTGGCCTGTTCCAAGGCAGGTCGGTGCGATTGACACAGGTGGGCTGGCTGTAGGGAAGCAAACATTTCTAATAACTCCTGCCACACAGGAAGTCCACAGCCCACCCACTCGCCATGTGCTAGGCTCATCATTAGGCCCTCTCAGTACCCCCCTTATGTAGAATCTGGGGTACGACGATGTATCATACTTCTATTTGGTATTCCTTTAAAGCCTTTTACAGGAGCAGTCCTGTCACATGAGGAAGACTTCCCAGGAGATGTCTTGTTACATGATAAAGACTCACTTAGAGCCTTCCTGTTGTACAAGGAAGACTCTATGGGTGTGATCCTGATACATGAGGAAGACTCTGGAAGTGGTCCTGGTATGTGATGAAAACTTACCAGGACTGGTCCTGTCGTGCTGAAAGTGATGGATGAGGATCCATTAGTATTACCTGGTGGAATCTGTCCTGTTGTGCGAGGAAGACTCACTGGAAGCGGTTCTGTCGTGTGAGGATGATTTGCAGGGAGTGGTCCTGTTTCATGAGGAAGACTCACTGGAAGCGGTTCTGTCGTGTGAGGATGATTTGCAGGGAGTGGTCCTGTTTCATGAGGAAGACTCACTGGAAGCGGCTCTGTCGTGTGAGGATGATTTGCAGGGAGTAGTCCTGTTTCATGAGGAAGACTCACTGGAAGCGGCTCTGTCATGCGAGGATGATTTGCAGGAAGTGGTCCTGTTTCATGAGGAAGACTCGCCACAAGCTGTCTTATTACATGAGGATGACTTGCCGGGAACGACCTTGTTATATAAGGAAGACTCAGTGTGTGGCTCTCTCGTCTTACACATATGGATTTAAAAGCACTTTCAGCTTTACAAGTTCTGATATAAAAACCCTCTTTTTCTGATTTACCCAACTTAGTTTTTTTCAAGTGAGATTCATGTGAAGTGTAATTTAAAAAAAAATGGTTTGATTCCAAAGGTTCAAAACAAAGTAAATTTGAATTTTAAATTTTAGATACAATGCATAAGAAAAACCTTTTTTTTTATAGGTAGCTTAAAAACACAATAATTACAAGTTGTGAATATGAATATAATTGCAAATCTGAAACCTCTCCAGCATTAGTTTCAAGTGTGTAAATATAAACTTAAAATAGAAACACTGTGAGTTTTTCGTGTTTTTCCTTGCCTCAGGTCTGGAATTGAATCCCGCGAGAGCCCGGCAATTCTGCGCAGTGCAGACGACTTCTTCTGGAAGTCATCGCTATGGCCACAGTCGTGTCTGTCCTCAGCAAATGTGGGGGCCATTAATTGACCCCAGGGTTGTGTCGCACCACACCTCGCCTGTAGGGGGTGACGGGAGAGAGAAATCAAATGAGCTTTGCTCAACATTCTGAAAGAGACATATGTCGTATAGGGCAGAAACGGCAATGTTTACGATCACTCATGCTATGTGTTTGCTTGGGGCCCCCCGTTGGCCACAGACAGTCACAACACTTCTGGGGGACCAAAGTGACTTTATGAGTAGCGCCCCAGAAGAAACATGATGTCTGTGTCTGTTCCAACTGAAGGGGCCGGTGCCTTGTCATGGGGGCCCCTACATGCCTGACCGGTGTCAGTGTGGTCAGAGTGGCAGCACAGATGCAATAAATTTAGATTAGTGAGTTTCACTGGAGGTTGGAAGGAGTTCCTGGAGATCCAGTGAGCTCTTTTCGGGAAGGAGATGAGAGCTCTGGGAATGTGCTGGTGGGAGAGGCCAAGGAGCACGTGCTGCAGAAGATCACTGTCACGCCCTTCAGCCACCGACAGACATGATACGAGCTTCACCACTCCAGCAATGAAACACGACACGTCGATACTGTTGGAGGATACCCTTCCTTGTGTTCCCCCAGTCAAAATGGTCTGACGCCCTGTGTTTTATCAAGGTGTGCAAGTACGTGGTCTTTTAGAGCGCTAATCATGCTATCAGAAGTTACTTACCGCCGCCCCTTATACCAAACCACTGCTCAGAGTCGGGAAGGCCTTTATGTGGCAAGCAAATTAAGCATACAAGGGATCTGTCTTGCTGGCCGTGTCTCGATATAACATGTAATGTGCAAGATGATTTACAATAACGTACACATGAGATTTTTACACGTACCTTTAACAATAGCCTGTTTATTGAAAGTCAGAAGCAGCATGGGAAGGGATAAGAGGGTAGATAGTTTATCAAATAAATAAACAAATGAATATCAGTAAACGGGCAATGCTAGAGGGATCGAGGATTCCAGTCATTGTTCCCGTTTGGAGGCCCTTCAGATGTACATCAATCTCGTCTTGTAGCGCATAGCAGACATCTGTCATGGGCGACAGGGAGGACGGGCGTCACTAAACTCAGTGTTTCGGCGGGCACGCCCCCCACACCCCCCACGCCCCCAACAACACAGAGTCGCGGCCTGTTTGAAGGACCTCGGGAATCATTTAGCATATTTCAAAAAGGTGAGGAATGTTTTAAATCCCCCCCCCCCCCTTCCCCCCACTGATTGAGCTGTCAGGGCTGAATCTGGGGGAGGCTGTCGAAGAAACCAAATCAGCCGAGAGAGTTGGTTGAGTGGCTGAATAGTTTGGAGGATAATGAAGCAGGGAAGATATGCGTCACTAATGCCCGGAGTGTGGTGGCCCGCTCAGAGGGGAGACCCTAAAGAGGCTGGGCTTCCAGTAGAGGTAGGCAGTGATTAGGCTGCGATGCCTAATTCTCATTCCTTTAATATGCAAATTTTAGGTATGCAGAGATCTGCTGCTTTTATTTAAGAAATATGTCCTCGGGCGATAGGGATGTGCTTGGGGGAGATTTCTGTTTTAGTGTGAAATAAATAGTTGTTAAAAGGATCACATGAGTTTGTGTCTTAGAAGATGAAAAGCTAATTGACATGAATTATTTATGGTGATGCGATATTTTATAGAAATCAAACAGTGGAAAAAATAAAACAAAGTTCAAACATTCCATCTGAAAAACGCATGCCATTATAAAGAACCGTGGAATATTCATAAGAAGTGCTCTCATCTGGATTATTAATGCTGTTTGTGACACTTGTCCAAAGGTCACTGAACTGTAATTACCAAACCAGTGCCATAGGAATATTCATGCGAGGTTGGAATATATTACGGATTACAGTTACACATGGAAAACTGACAGCAGCCAGAACAGGAATGGGCAGCAAACTAAACCAGCAGACTGGTAAAAAAAAGCACTGATACACTATTATGATACTCACAGTAAACATGGCTTACCCTGTAAAGTGTTCTCGCAGTACCTTGGGCCCAGTCTTCCTGTGAGCTGAAGTGAAGATGTATCATTGGATGCATTACATCATCATTCAGTCCTGAATGTCATTTGTTTTCTGTGATAATTCTGAAATGCTATGGTAAACCTACAGCCATTGTCTGGTAGAACAAAAGAGATGTTGTATTTGGTTGATTCTATAGACTGTGTCTCACCTGTTTCAAACCTATTTACCCTTAAGAAAGACTCTTATCATTAGCCCTTATGGGATTAACCCTTTTATGGCCTCATTATGGTATTTATGGGGATTGTGCAAGGTTCAGCAGGTTAGGACTCGGTGCCTTTGATCAGTAGGTTGCTGGATCAAATCCCAGGGTCAATTGAATGGTTTTACCATTAGGCTCCTGAGCAAGGCCTTTATCCTCCAATTACCCAAGGATCTGGCTGACCCTGCTTTGGATAAAAGTGTTGACTAAATAAATGTGATGTAATAAGTTCATTTTTCATTTTATCCCAAAGGCTGATTTGCAGCCGGCAGCAGACAGGTTTGGTGATGGCTGAGACCTGATGCGTGAAGGAAGTGACGTCATCTGCACTGCCCTGCCAGGAAGTCTTCTGCTAGTGAAAGACTTCCCTCATCACGGACACAACGCCAATATTGGTATGGTTGCCAGGAAAGTGCTCCGTGGTTAAGTGGTCAGGCCTCTGCACCTGTTATTGGAAGGTTGTTGCTTTGAATCCCATGGTCACTGTAGCATCTCCAGTGGGCTTTTAAGCAAGGCCCCCCCCTCCCCAAAAGAAAATGTTCTCCTGGGGTTATGTATAAATGGTTAACCCTGTGCTCTGACCCCAAGTTTTGTTCTTTTCTGCCACAGCCACATGATGGGAAATCTGAAAACAAATACATTCCAATGTACCTTTATTTGTACAAATGGCAGATGAAAAGCATGGTGGGTCATGGATGCGAGCTTGCCGTGGGTGAATTCCCGCCCTTTTTCCTTGTGCCGCTTCCCTATTGGTGGAGAGCTCCCCTCGGGTACATTTTTTAGCCCGTGCCGAGCCCCAGCCGCCACTGAAGGTCCTCCTGGCTTCAGAGTGCTGTGCAGCCGGAGGGTGTTGTTGTCACATGCCTGTTTCTGGACGACTCCCGTGTGCCGGGGATCCCCGGAGCGTGGGAGAGTGCTGTCACTGTGACCTTCTCCCCCGCCTCCGCTTTCAGCCGTACAGTATCAACGAGCTGAAGATCTGCTCTCGGATGATGCAGTGGGGGTTGTTCGAGTCGCCTGCTTCTGCATCACTGGTGCTGATGCGTGGGGGAGTTCCCAAGGTTGCCTTACTTTCCTAAAATATCGAATGCAAACTGCCTGTTGACATAATATTTTCTGAGAGAACTTAAAGGGCAGTGATGATTTGGCAATCTTTTGAACAGTGCTGGGTATTTTTGGTTTGCGGTTGATTTTATGTTTTCTTTTGTTATTTTAAGGCTATTTTAAGCAGCATCACTGTTCAGTTGTATCCGTTCTTTTACCCCACCTTAGATTGGCTGTAACTTCATAAAAAATCCTTGCAGGTTTCCTGTAGATGGCAGTTGTTTAGGGTGCACGTGTATGACATGTCACAAAAAACAGCTTCCCATTCACACGCAGCATCTAGACCATTTTCTGAAGAGTATAACTGGATTTTAAAGTGATTAAAAGCAAGAGTAAATCCCCATAAACATTTTGTCAGGTTAACAATACAATTTGTACTTTGGCAAAGACCATCTGAAGAGGTAGTACCTATTTGTTTTTACGTTGATTGCTTTAGAAGCTGCTTTTTCTTTAAAAAATAAAAATGTAGAAACTGCATTTGGGGGCACAGCAGGCGAGTTTGAGCTCATCTGTATGCCTGCACCTGTTGACTCACTGATTATCAATTCAGCAAGAAAGGAATGTGTCTTGAAAATGACGTAAAAATGGTGCATCAGTACAAGAATTATTGATTTTGCCTATAGTCAAAGTGGCTTGATATATCTACTCATTTGCTAACTTAGTCCCCAGTTAAGTAAAGTAGTACTTTAGATTTGTTGTCTGGGTGCCTCGACTGAGGAACTAACTTTGCTGATGACAGTTTGTGAGGGTTTAACACTGTGATCCCTGCTTCTTCTTTTAGCTGTAATTTTGCCAGCATATAGGAAGGTGGGGGTTGTCGTCCTCCTTTTATCTGCATTCTCCTCTCTGCCTTTTTGAGAAAGCAAGATTATCCAATGCCTGGAGAAATTGTGTTAAGGGCCTTACTCAGAGGCTTGACGCAGGAATCACTCTGACGATCCACAGATTTGAACCTGCGGCCTTCGGATGACCAGCACAGTGCTCTAACTGGCTGAGTCACACGCCACCCTCTATAATGGTCAGGTTCTTTCTCAAGGCCACTATCTAGGACTTAACCCTGTTACCTCCTGTTCACAGGCCCGGTCCCTTAACTTCCCATCTTCCTTCTCGGATCTGACCCGCCTTTGATCGGAGCCCGAGCTTCAGCATCTCTGATCCGCGGCTGAAGATCCGGCATGAGCGTCCTCCTGGTGGAGCCCTTCTATGGGGGCTCCCACAAGCAGCTGGTCGACCTCCTGCAGGAAGAGCTGGGCGACTGCGTCCTGCACACGCTGCCCGCCAAGAAGTGGCACTGGCGCGCGAGGACGGCGGCGCTGCATTTCATGCAGGCCATCCCGGCCAGCGGCGCATACAGGTGAGCGTGCCGATCCAGCGCCGATCGCCCACTGACGCGGCCTTCCCTGCCGTCAGCCGGCCCACGGCAAGATGTCTTTGCTCGATTACCGAGAAACAGCGGGTGAAGCTGAAGCTTTGGCAGATGCGGGGAAACCCCGGCGACCGCGAGGCTCTGACTCAGCCATCCTTATTTGTCATGTTGCTGTCTGTCTGATAAGTGTTTTCACTCTGCTGGTTATTGATCATGGGTCAAGCTCCTCGCACAC
>JAABNY020000098.1:39933-51909 GCA_015164015.2 Brevimyrus niger | reverse complement strand
CATGTGATTGGTTGATTAGAAAATTGCATTAATGAGAAATTGAACAGGTGTTCCTAATAATCCTTTAGGTGAGTGTATGTACACCTATGTACACCTATGTGCATCCATGTACACCTATGTATGTAAGCCCTAACATCCTGAGAGTTCACGTTACATCTCACTGGTGGTGCTGTGAGGCTTCTGTCTGTTTAAACTCGTAATTGTTCATCGAATATTTCATTACAGAGGGAATGTTCGTGTGTTTTACTTTCTAGGAGGGGTGGGGGGGATGCACATTCTTCCTTTGATGTGGGAAGGAAGGCCTGGACACCGAGGGGCCCCTGTAGGGTCTGAGAAACTGTGAGGCCCCACTGAGCCTGAAAGAAGAGCAAAACAGGCTGGGGCCCTTTTCTGACATCAAACCACAGTGCTAGGGGGTGCTGTTCTGGGGGTGTCTCAGGAGGCTGTCTACACTGGCCCTGTTCTGTGGGGGGGTGCTAGTCTGGGGGTGTACTGGGAGGATATTTGTGCATTCCATTTGCCCTCGGAACTCGGATTCAGAGTTGGATTCCAGTTTGGAAGCCGGACATGACGACATGGGCGCTCCCGTTTCTCTGAGATCCGAGAATCTTGGACAGCACAGAGGATCCCTAATTCAGAATCCAAAATGGCTTCACCCTTCATCAAAGGAAGGGAAAGTTGTAGTCTTATCCTGTTCTCATTTTTGGCTCATTAAATCGATTGCACACACATAACTGTGGACGTGTTTTATACGTAAAGCACCGCGCATAATGTGTTATCAAGTGATATTGCTAACAATGGCTACCAATTAACAGGTCTAGAATTGGATTTAATGATTAGTCGGATTATTTGCCGGATTTAAGGTAGTTGGGCTAATTGTAAGTGAACGAAGATAAAGGCCATTTAAACTGAGGTACCTTAAATCCGACAAGTTGTCCAGCTAAGCAGAAAATCTTGCTTTTTCATATGGGTCCATGATATTGCTACTTCTGTGGCAAATGGAACATATCCGACTCGGTTTTCCCGAGTTTTTAATGAATGCGACGTAATATCGGAATCCGAAAATCGGATCCCGAGGCAAATGGAAGGCAGCATATCCCAAGTGACCCTTCTGTTTCCTCAGAGTGATCTTCTCCAGCTCCGTGCTCAACTTGGCCGAGCTGCTCGCCCTGCGACCCGACCTCGCCCGTCTGCGGAAGGTGCTGTACTTCCACGAAAACCAGCTGGTCTACCCAGTCCGGAAGTGCCAGGAGCGAGACTTCCAGTTTGGCTATAACCAGATCCTTTCATGGTACTGCTGCCGCTGACCACCTCACCACTCACACTCTGAATATATAAAACATTAACACGCCCAGACCACAGTGCGTGGTTCAGCAGGTTAGGCTGCTACACCGGAATGTTACTGGGTCGGATCTCAGAGTCGGCAGAGTGAAGTCACCGCTGGGCTCCTGAGCGAGACCCTTTACCCCCGTTGCTCCAGGAACTGTCTGCCCTTGCTTATTAAATTGCATATCACTTTTGATAAAAACACATGCTAAATAAATGTAAATCCAACATAACCTTTGGTGTAGTCCCCTCACTTGTGCCATGTGTAACAGGTGAGGGATTTCCCTTCATTGTGCTCATTGCTTTCTATGGTCGCCTCCACTGTTCTTGTTTGTTTAAAGGTATATGATTGGGGTTAATTGTGTCATTCAGGCAGCACTTGCATGTACTCCTATATGAGTTCAGGATCGAAGGAGCAGAATGTTCCGGATGCAGTGTTTTCATTAGATTGCGTTGCAGACATCTCTATCGCAGGTTAAGCTGTTGTGTGATTCGCTTCATTTATTTACGGGTAACATTTGTCTGACATCCCTTTTCAGAGGTGTAACTTCATAGCTTTTCTTGTCTTCCTCCCCCCTGCTGTGGGACAGCCCAGGCGGAAATGCTTGTAAATGAATGAATGTCTTTGAGATGGTGACGGCCCCACCTCATAGAGGTGCGTATTCCGAGGGCAGCTCGTCCGGCTGCGTTCTTCCACGACGCGCCGCCGTAATTAATCACGACGATAGAAAACGAACGTATAAGGAGACGGCCACTTCAAAATGTGTTTGTTAGTGTTCACGTGAGGAATTCAGATTTTGGCCTTATGAATGAAACTTTAGAAGTGTTTTGCTGGCTAAATTGGCCAAATGTTTTTTTCGCTCAAATCTCTGTCTGTGCATTGTAATTAAAGATAGACATTTTTTAAATGTTGCGAGTGGGTCTCCGCTGTGGTGGATATTGCATGCTGCAAGGGCACAAGGTCATTCTAGTTAGCTTGATGCTATGAGGGTAGCTAAAGGTTTCTGTTTTGAAGTTGTTAATAGTCACACACTATTAACATCTGTTTAGTAGGTGCTTCTATCCAAATCATTATACTTTCTGGAGCACTTCGGTATTAAGGGTCTGGTTCAGGGGCCAATGGTGAGTCACTCTGCCACCCCTGGAATTTGAACTACTGACCTTATGATCACAGGTCATACACACTCGGGTGTGTGTGGGGTTTCCTTAGCGTGCCCTTTAGCGGCACCCTAAACCCTGCTGGCTGCACCCTATACCCTGCTGGCTGTACCCTATACCCTGATGGCGGCACCCTATACCCTGATGGCGGCACCCTATACCCTGCTGGCTGCACCCTATACCCTGATGGCGGCACCCTATACCCTGATGGCGGCACCCTATACCCTGCGGGCTGCACCCTATACCCTGATGGCGGCACCCTATACCCTGATGGTGTTTATATTCCCTCTGACATCATCCTGGCACTATGACCTACCGGATGCCAAACTACCGGCATACTTAACTAGCCTGAATTAATGTGGGGTGATGTGTAGGGGATTTATATCCGTATGGTTGTGGGTTCGAATCCAGTGACTGGCAGAGTAATGCTCTCACCTTTGTGCCCTTCTGCAAGGCCCGCCTGCCGTGCTGTTCCCAGGGTTCCGGAAACTTCCTGACCCTGCTCTCTAACACCGAGCTGTGCTCACACGTACGGCACTTTGGACAAAAGCATCTGCTGAATATGTAAATGTAATATTTTTAAAAGAGTCCCCAAATGAATAAACAAATCTTAGCAGCAGGGTCCTCCTTGTTGTCAGAATTATAATTATTATTTGTTCCAGGTCGCTTGCTGTTATTTCAGTGCTTAATGCGCCCCAGGGTAAAACCCCATCACCTGTCCTGAGAAGGTGAGCAGAGCACTGGGGTGGGGATACTGAGGCAGCTCTGCTCTGCCAGGCCCAGCTAATTACGCTCATCAAAGACCAAACTTCTCTGTCTTTAATGAGCCCCCCAATCTTTGAATGTCGCTCTGTAGTTTATAATTGAAAAACCGGAAGCTTCTGCCGAACGGCTTTGCGGGCGCTCCCAGGCTTCGCGGCTAAATCTGTTTTAAACGTCTGTTTTTATAAATACGCCGTGCCGCGTCGTGCGTTTCCCTGCTGAAAAACCTCGCGATAAGCGCCAGCGTGGGGCTATAGCGCACGCCACGTTGGCATTTTCTATCTCATGTTTAATTTGCCCAGA
Source organism: Brevimyrus niger (assembly GCA_015164015.2). Classification (NCBI taxonomy): domain Eukaryota; kingdom Metazoa; phylum Chordata; class Actinopteri; order Osteoglossiformes; family Mormyridae; genus Brevimyrus; species Brevimyrus niger. The sequence continues at coordinate 48,360 of JAABNY020000098.1, read as the reverse complement.
TTAGCTTGCCGCGCTTTTGTGCCGTTAATCCTGGGCTTTGGTTCTCCCCGTTCCTGCAGCCTGGTGGCAGACGTGGTGCTCTTTAACTCATCCTTCAACATGGAGTCCTTCCTCACCTCCATCCCCACATTCCTGAAGCTGATGCCCGACCACCGGCCCACAGGCCTGGATGCCCTCATTCGCCGAAAGAGCCGCGTCTTCTACTTCCCTCTGCGGTTCCCTGACGTCAGCAGGTTGGCCCTTTTTCATCATGGCTGCGGTAGACAGACCCCACATCGATTGGTAGGATGCCCTGTCTGTGATCAGAAGTGCAGCGGTTCAGATCCCTTGACCAGCAGACTGATTTGGCCGTAAGGTCCCTGAGCAAGGCGCTTAATACCCAGTTGTTCCTGGGACTGGGTGATCCCGCTTCCTTAAAAAATGTATGGTATGTTGTTTTGTAATAATGTGATGTTCAAAGTCTGTATGGATGCTGTGAGTCCCGTATATGTTCCCGACTTGTGTTTACTAGGCCTGTATTAGTTTGTTTTATTTAGGGTTCACAGTAAACGTCAGTTTTTTGTTAGGTTAGTCTATGTCTCACACACGTTTTGAACAACGTACTCGGAAAAAGTCCAGTGTTGTCGCAATGCTTATGTCACTCGAAAATCAGTTTTGGTTTTATTTTCCCAGTAATAAAAAAGGAGCAGACGCTTCACTGTCTGCGTTCGTTTGGTGATGCTTGCCTCGCCCTTAGAAGCACCCTGGGAACTTTTCTATGCTTCCGCATCATATTACAAACAGACGCCACAATTTCCTCCAACCTGATGACATCACAGCATCAGTAGTGAACTGAATAAATTATTTCCATCTCATAGCTGAACCACTGTGTGAAACTATTTGCAAGGAGAGGAATGAAAAGACAGTATCGGTTTGAATTTGACACATTTTTCCCACCGGTTGTTTTTTTTTTTTCTTTCTTTCTTTTTTACGTTTTCACCTTTTAAACATTTAAAGAAATCCCTGCTCTTTACAGTTCATATCTCCCAATGTCTTCGTCTCTGGAAACACAACTAACTTAGACTCAGGAAAGACGCCTTCACTTCATTCATTTCATCCATTTTTGCCGACTGTCACTGTGTCATAAATATTTCACCATTCCGGCTGCTCTGGTTTGTGAATCTCTGCAGATTTGCCTCTGCTTCTGTGAAATTCATGCTGAATGTCTGATAGTGAACTTGGTATTTAATGTTTATGGCCTGGATGAAAACTTGGTAAGATCAAGAGGGAAGCTGTGGGTTGTAGTCGGTACTCAGTGAAGATTTTGATAGAAGGTACTTACTGGAAATAGTGCCCCGACTCGCTGGCTTGGGAGAGTTTGTGTGCGTGCACGCTCCCTGTAAGGACACGAGCTCAGGTTCAAGATGTAAGAGCCTCGCCTGCAGTGATCCAAGGCTCACTTTCAATCGGTAATGTGCCTTATCCAAAAGGGTAAGTAAGTGATCATTTGCACGGCTGACAATCATTTAACACGCCTGCAGAATTTGGAGAAAAAAAAAAGCTCTCCCGTTTGTCCAGTCTGTAGGAGGGGAAAAAAAAACGGACCGAAGGCAAAAAAAAACAAAAAACAAGGTTATTAATAATTTTCGTCACTTTGAAGTTTGCATTCATCTGTCGCTCGCTTTCCCAAACGCTCGTGTGGACGTGACAGTTGTCACCCGCCTCCATCTTTTAGCATTTTTTGTTTGACGGTTATGTAAAGAAAATTACGTGTAAACGGTATGACAGAAACAAAGGGACAGTTGGTAGGTTGTCGCCGTTTTAGGATAAAGATGATTACGAGTGCCGCTTCCCAAATGCAGATGCGCCGGTAGCTGTTCTGAAAATGCTTCTTTTCCGTGTAACTGGAGACTGCCGGAGGTGGGTTTTCTGACGGACTGCAGGAACCCTGCAGGGTCAGTGCGGTGCACAGTCGCCGGTACAGTGGCTGCGTGGCTACAATCGCCAACTCATTAGGTTCAGCGACTGTGACGTTCCCGTGCTCTCCCTATACTTACGGCTAGACAGATGCGTATCTAAAGTGTTGTCTGCGTGCATAAATAAGTCCAGGCCGGGACAGCCATGTGACATGATCAAAAGCACACGCTGGTAAGTTGGTGAAACTTAATGGTGCCTGAATACAGGTTATTGATTGGGAACATCAAGCCCATTAGGGTTAATAAAGCGGCAGCATTAGCTTTTCAATCTACGGCACACTTAGAAAGTTCAAAGCCACCCGGAACTAGTATCATTTTTCTGAAATGCTCCATTTCCCCAGGGGCCTAGAGAATATTCTTTTGAAAAGAGTGTAATATTTGCACAAGAGGGACCGCATTAAAACTGCTTAAACAGTAATTCAGTGCTTTGCCATCTCGTCGCGTCACATTCGTGAACGCGTTTCTTCGACGGTGTCGATGTTCTACACTCACTCCTGGAGAAGGAGCCCTCGCCTTCGGCAAGCTCGTTTATCAATCGATGAGCGAGACATTGACGAGTCGTAATTTAATCGGGTTTGACTGGGGCGGCCAGAAGATGCAGGCGCAGACTGCATGTCCGTTTATCACCGAGGAGCTCCGGAGATTTGAAGTCGGGGCCAGACGCGGATAACTCAGGTATGGGAATGACTGGGAGCAGCAGCGAGGCCCCAGAGGTCACAGGATAGACTGGGAGGGATGTCAGAGTGTCACAAAGCTAATGGTGAAATGCAGCGCCTTGCCAGGGAGCCCCTTTATTATAATAGTCAGATTTGATTATAAATGATAAATACACATTCGCTTCCTGTCAGTATTTTCTATGCAAACTCACCATCTCTCATGGGAAATTCCCTCTCATGGGAAACTTGATTGTTAAAAAACTTTAAAACAAAATCAAAAATTTAAATTTGCTGCTTGCATAAGTGTTCCAGCCTATAGGTTAGTGTTTGGTAGAGCCATTATTTGCTACTGCATTCTGGGCTAAGTAGCTACCAGGTTTTTTTTCCCATTATACTTGAGTGATTTTGCCCATTTTTCATGGTAAACTTGCTCCAGGTTTTTTAGGCCAGGTTGCTTGGATGTCGCGTGTTGACTGAATTTTCAAAGCAGGCCAGTTTCCAGGAGGGATTCTGATTTGGACTTTGACTTGTTTCTGATCGCTTCCGTATTACTTTGGCTATTGTGAATGTGTCATCCGCATCATCACATTACTGCGTGTGTGATGCATGTGTGATGCGTGTGTGATGCGTGTGCATACAATGTGTGTACAGTATGTGTACCGTATGTGTACTGTGTGCGCAACACGTGCATACCGTGTGCGTACCGTATGTGTACAGTATGTGTACTGTGTGCGTACCACGTGCATACCGTGTGCGTGCCCTATGTGTACAGTATGTGTACTGTTTGTGTAACGTATGTGTATCGTGTGCATACCGTGTGCGTACCCTATGTGTACAGTATGTGTACTGTTTGTGTAACGTATGTGTATCGTGTGCGTACCGTGTGCCACTCGAACGGGGCCGACCGCCGGCTCTGGGAGTGTCAGCATTGTACGTGAATGATAATGTTCCGTTATTTTTTTTTTCATCATCAAGTGTGAACAGGCCTCTGAATCGTTAAAAGAGCCAGGCAGTGTGTTGAAGATGACAGGTCTCTAGATATGTTGCAAGACATGGAGTGAAGCCTTTCCGGAGCCTTCTGTGAGGGAAGGGCAAACACGCAGCCTGAATAAAGCAAGCGCACATTCACACCAGAAGGCTGCTTGTTCCAAAGGTTCCTGCCACCTCTCCTGCAGATTGTCCGACACGACTGGATAAAGATCCAGTGACTTCGAAGCGCATGAGTCTGGTACGGTAATGTGGCCCAGGGGGAAGGAGGGTGTGAAAGTGACAAACGTGTGGGCACCCCCGCATGGGACACATGGGTGCAGCTCCAAGCCCCTGTTGTCGTTCATTTTTGTCAGGCTGGGCAGTTCTCACGCGATGTCCACTAGGCCAAATTTTGCCAGGCGGGGCCAGACCCAGAGGTGTCTTTAAACACGTTGACCCCTCCCTAAGTGGGACTGTAACCTGAAAGCCCCGGTGCTAGGGGGGTGTGGCTTGTAAGCAGCACGGACCTGCTACAAGCAGCATAGGAGCTCTAACCCGGCTCTGAAATAGCCGAATGGTGTCAGCAGGCCTTTCTAAAGCTGAGCACGGCCCGTCGTCCGCGGCGTCGCTGGTTTCCCGGCCGCCAATCCGAGGCTCACTCATTGTCCTTGACGGCCGGTCGCTGGCGTGCCCCCCGTTCCCCCCCCGTGCCGAGCAACCCCACGTGACTGAAGCACTGGAGGACTGCATTTAAAACGGCTGTAAACAGACCCTTTCCACTTTGTTTTATAACACCCCCCCCCTCCCCGTCTCTTCTGTGAGTTGCGTCCATACGCCGCAGTCAAGCCCTTACCGTCTCGCAGAACCAAGACATCGTGACTTGATTGATAGCAATTTCCGAGTAATTAATTCACGCGGAGCTGGGACTTCAGGCCTCCCTCACTGTTAGTCTTTCCTTCTCATAGGTTAAGTATTTGAAAGCAACGTGCTTTTTGAGACTCTTTCCGCGCCTGCTGCTCTAGCCAGTCACACAAAGCCTGCACTGACCTCACTCTCTCACAGACGCTGCTCTTGTCATTTTATCATTTATGTCGGTATTTTCCAACCCGGTCCTCGGAGACCCGCAGACTGTCCACGTTTTTGCTCCCTCCCAGTTCCCTGGCAGACAGTCCACATTCTGGCAGGGAGCAAAAACACGGCCGGTCTGCACATCCCCGAGGACCTGATTGGGAAACACGGATTTATGTACTTCCACTGTATAACACACATTCCTTTTGTAAAATCAACATGGACAGAGTCGGCTTTGACTCTGTAGGACAGGATTGCGGTGATGGCATCGCAGAATCAAATCTTCTCTGAAATGTTACTGAATTAGGTTTTAACGGCATGACGGAGGTGGGCATCCAAAAACAGCATCATGTCAGTCTGTGTCGCCAGTGTTTTGATGTGCAATCGATGTGCGTCGATTACGCAGGTCATTCTGTTCCCAGCGGAATGACTATGATTCATGTTAAAAATGAATGACAGAACTGGTGGGGTTTATAATCATGTAAATATGGCGCAGGAACAAGGCCTCCCCTCCATCCGTCTGTCTGTCTGTCCTTTCAGCTTTATGAGCTCATAGTTTGCTGGTCTGCAGAAACTTCTGCACAGAATTTAATTACTTCTCAAACTTCAGTCAGAGATATGTATGTATGTGCTTTTGTTTAGTGAGGAAAAAAGCCCCACAAGCAGCTGAGGAGATTTTTTTTTTTTTCTACCGCAGGATTAAAGAAACAGAGACAATAGCAGCGAGTCACAATTATAGGTCTGGGTTTTATTTTGTAGCTGCATTTGCCATTATAAATGTCCTATATGTCCAAGACGCAAAGGCTTACGCGGGGATGGTAGAGCCCTGCGCTGATGTTCATTATTTTTATTTTTAACTTTGTTATTCCAGCAACTTATTTAAATTTTAAATATGCTCTGCATAATCTTTAATCTCAAGATTTTTTTCTGAGCTCCCGAGAGCGAAGTTGTAAAAGAAAGTGTAATTTTGGGGGTGATTTTGGGAGTTAAACGTGAGAAGGCCTGTCCTTTGTCAGTGTGCATTCCTGCGAATCTCTGTTTTGTCTCGTGCTGAAGGTGAATCTGAGCTTGATTGGGGTTTGTGGTCCCGTCTAGCCGGGTCTGTCCCCTTCGGCGGCTCAGCTTCTGGAGTTTGCCCACAGGATACTGCTTGATCCCATAGTGTCTGTAATGTGGATTTTAATCTGCCCTGAGGACTATGCAAAGAAAATCGAAGCTGTTTGATTTGCCGTTTGTACAGATACGTTGGAGTGTGTTAGCGTTCACATATCCCATCATGCTCTCCTTTCTTTTAAAAACAGATACACATACTGTATAGATGTGAGAGTGACCCTGGTGTCAATTGCCCTTCTGATTGGACAGCCTCACACGCCCATTTCAGTAGACTACCTTTTTTGCACCAATCGTGACAGAGCATTGCAGCACCGACTTATCACAATCAAGAAACCAGGCGATATCTTCTGTGTTGTGGGCAATGGGAGACGGGGGGGGCGGACGTGCTTTGCTGCAGACACCCCTACCCCATGTTCATACCCCCCTTTCCCTTGTTGTGGCCTTGGCCTGCCCCACCCGCTGGAAATCGATGGAATGTTTGATTAGTGGGGGCTTTGGGGGGGGAGGGGGAGGGATGGGCGGTGATTATGACCAATAAAGTGAATTAGACCCAATGATTTTTGACTTTGAATTTTTGTGTTTAATCAAATTTAAGATAAAGTCATCAGTGAAATTGCCGTTGATTTATAAATAAGATAATTGGTGGCTTTGCTCCTAAGTACCTTTTGCTGGCGAGCAGCGCCGCTTTTTATTGCTTAGTCAAACCTCCTCATTCAATTTTAAAATTGCCTATTGAATGGCCGTCCCCCTCGGAGGGGCCGTCACTAATACCTCAGGGCGCGGCACTTCCTGGGCGGCCGCGAGAGTGAAAGCTCGCAGGCCGCCGCCGTCCAGCCCCGCCTGATTTATCAGCGCGCGCCTCCTCAGAGAATATTTCACCGACCGCGGCGCTGCCCAAGTGGAGTCGCTGGCCTTGCTGCCGCTCACACGTCTTCGTTCCAGATAGCGGACGGCTCCTCCCCCATATCTGACTCCCTTCTTACTGAGCATCATTAAAAAAGGCGGCCCTCAGGTTTTACACGCTTCCAGACCCTATGTTTTTAGTGTCAGCCCCTCTAAAAGTATTTTTACTCAAACCATTCTCCCGTGTTTTTCATAGTATCCCAGCTCAGGAAAATGTATCACCATCACCCCCACCTCTGCTGCTAAAATTTAATGCTGGGGGGGGGGGGGGCGTCCCATAGTCCTTCAGTGGGCAGAGCTCCCTACGGGTCATATCCTAGCATCGCCGCTGGCTAACTCTTGTGGGTCTCACCTGCTCTACATAGTTCTCAGCTGATAAAGTAAATTGGCACTTATGCAAGAACATCCGCAATACACAGAAGTTACCGAAGTGCTAATGCAAAAAGGCGACATAAGAACATTTACTTTATAATTTTATTTATTTTACGTGTTCAGTACTGTGTGTTATGAGTATGTACTTGACTTCTGTGTTTTTTCGCTGTAGGGTGTCTTGAATTGCACAGGCAGGTTAATTCTGGCTTACGTAAAATTTGACTTATGTAAAGGGTTTGTGTAACGATTATGTATATCAGGCGAAAGCTGCCTGCATTTGCTTATTGTCCTGGACGGACCTGAATCGCGTACACAGGCTGCAGCAGTGTGATCATCTGGGGTGACAGTGAATCCTTGTGGGACTGCTCACCCTGAACCTCGCCCCCCCCTAGGGACCGTCCCGCCCATGGATCCCCGACCCCTATCCCCTGAATCGTCCTCCCAACCAGGCCCTCGTCCCTGCCCACCCCCCCAGCGGGCTGTCACCCCCCGCGTCACTCGCTGCCGCCGGGACACATGGCGTGTGCGCGCTTGCGCGATTGTGAGTTAGCGTCCATCTGTGCTCACTCCTGCTGTCGGGGGAGGGAGAGAGAGCAGCGGAACTTTCCAGAAAAATGTGGCGATGCGATTATAGGGTGCCAGCTGAACCGTCGGATGGGGCCTGGTGCTCGTCGTCTGTGTGCCGCGCTCCGCCTTGCAGAGAGCTGCCGCTGGTTACCGGGGCGGCTTGCCGGTGGAGCCGTTTCCGTCGGCCGGTGTCTTTTCGGCAAATTTCATGGCTCCTCTCTCCACCAGAGTGCCGTCGGCATGTGTGTCGTGTGAACTGCCATAATCTGTCAGCTGTGACTCCCCAAACACTCGTCTTTCACACAACCGGAGTTCTGGCAACTTCCGATAGCCTGCGTTCTGCACGTCTGAACTCCCGGATATTTTGGCTTGCCGACTTCTGAAGAGAACGCGGCCGCCATCTGGGATCCTCTTCCTTTCTTTTTACGGACCCTCAGCTCCCCCCATACTCCCCCCCCCCCGACTGCGGTGCGTATTCCGCTCCTGTTATTCCTGTAAATCCGAGTCACACCTCTGTGGTCCCGCTCAGTCTGAGCCCTTCTGTGCCAGTGGGTGCTGGCCACCTGGACTCCCAGCCCCCCCCCCCCCCCCAAACCCCACAGCATTAGCGGGCTGTGTGGTCTGGTGGGGGCTTCATCAAGGGGGCGGGGGTCTGTGACAGCCTAGATGTTCCCACAGCGACCAGAACACCAATAAACGCAGCCTCTTCTGTGACTTCAGAAGCCCCGCTGACTGCCCCCCCCCCCCCCGCCCCCCCCCGCACCATACTGCGGGGGGGGGCCGCGAAAAGACCGCCCCCCGGCGCGCATCCGGTCCGGGGGGGG
>JAABNY020000097.1:189388-210305 GCA_015164015.2 Brevimyrus niger | reverse complement strand
AGATAAAGAGGGTCATCAGTGAGGACCTCAGCAGAAGGTACACCACTGTGCAGGAGACCAATCTTCTTCACAAATGTGCTTCTCTGGACCCGCGCTTCAAGGCACTGCCCTTTCTTTCCAAAGAAAAGAGAGAAGAAGCGTACAAAACAGTGATTACTGAAGCTTCATCATTGCAAGAGGTAATTTTTTTTTATCAATATCATAATATTAAAGCAATTGCAACAGTACAATATTACAAGGATTTTTTGTGTAATTTCATGTCAGTCTTAATTTATGAAAACTTATTAAATTTTTTCTAAATTTTTATTAGTCAACGTGTATGACCTCAATTTAATTTAATAGTTATGTTTGATCTATAATATGTTTATTTTCCTCTCTTGTGGTTGATTAAAAGCAGGAAGATAAGGTAAAAGAGCTGGAAAATCCAGAAGACTGCACAGTGACAGAAGCCAACAGCTCAGTGAGCCCACAGCCTAAAGTCGCAGAGAATCAGGCTGACCGTCCTTCTACTTCAACAAGCTTAATCTTTGCTTCACTGTCTGCTGGGACAGACCTTCTCTGATGCTTCTGTTACACCACATCATCAGCCAGCCTATGCCATAGCTGAAGAGGAGATGACTAGATATCGGGGTTCTCCACCACTCTTTCTATCTGAGGACCCCCTCAACTGGTGGCATGTAAACAAGGTGTCTTTTCCTTTGCTCTCCAAAATGGCAATGAGGTATTTATGCATTCCTGCAACCAGTGTCTTTGCAGAGAGTCTTTTCCACTGCAGGAGATATTGTTACGGCCCAGCGAAGCACACTTACTCCTGAACATGTGGACCAACTGCTCTTCCTTCACAAAAGCTTGAACTTGGAAATATAATTACAGTAGATAGAGATGTTAGATGTTTAAGTTATTTAATTTGTATCTTGATATTTTTTTGCAGTATGATTGAAAGAGAATTCATTGCAGCTCTGAAGATAATTCTAAAGGTTCGAAACAAAAATAAATGACATTCCTTCCTTTGTTAAAAGGTTCAAAACAAACTGAAAACAACCCATTTTTTGATTTGTTGTTAAAATTGTTCTTAGTAATTGTTTATCCTGAATATAATTTTGTTAAACTTTTATTGCTTTTTATTTTATTTCACTTTGTCATTTTTAAAATTGAAATACTGTTAAACAGATTCTAATTATGAACAAAAAACATAATTTTAAATTAAGCATATTTTTGCAAAAAAATTTATATGAAGAATCGTTTTGGAATCGGAAAGTGGATCCCAGAATCGTAATTGGATCGGATCGCGATGTACCTAAAGATTCCCACCCCTATTGTCTGTATATTAAAACTGTACTAATCACATAATTTTTGAAAAAGCTAATTTGTATTGTTTTATCTTTAGGTTAGCGCTCTGTATAAGCCCAGTCATCGCAATTCCCCGGTGCGAAGTATTGAGCCAATGTTCCATTGCCATACCGAGTGTTTTCTCTGTCTCTCGTCTGCCCGCATTTACCCTCCTTGTCTGTCACCCATTAGTGCTCTCCTTACCTACTTACCTTCATTCCTCAGACCAGATCCCGAACCTGACCCACCTGTCCTGCTGAGCCCGGCATCTCCTGTCCTCCCCTCCGCCTGTGTCCTGTACCCGTGTCTCTTTAGATGGATTCCCCTGGCAATGACCCCTGCTTACGGACCTAGACCTCGACTCCTGCGCGCCCCTTGTGTACCGGGTTTTTGGCTTTCCTCTTCGGGGATCACCTTTGCGTATCCTGCTTTGGCCGGTTACGCCATACCGGAGAGGACGACTTTCCTCCTTTACGCGGCACTCTCACTCACCTCTGCCGCCTCCCCCTATTTGAAGTCATTAAACCCTCGTTGTCCCTGCATCTCTGGGTCTCGGTCTTACTTCTTGGTCAGTCGTGACATGCAGCAGTTCCCTCGCGAACAGCACGTCGATGGACAAGGTAAGTGCACTATGCAGCTAACTTTAAAAGACTTTTGCCTGCTTAAGACATAGTTACCTAATTAGTCTAAATCTATAGCTGACTTGTTCGGACTAGCAAGCATCCCTCGATTATTATCCGTTTCTGAATGTTAAATTTGGAAAGCTTAAGAAAAGGGAAAACTTGAGTATTGACCTTTTCCACATTTCCTTCATGAGAATTGCTCATGCATAGGTAGACTCAGAGCTCTGGGTATGTTTAAGTTTATTGTAGCCCTGCAATAAAAGAACATGTAATGTTAAGCAGGAGAACAAAGTATAAAAAAGCATTTCTGTCAGTGTGTGTTTGTATTGAAGGGCGCTAAACTATATTTACAATACAGCTAACGATAGTTGGTTTTCCAACAACGACCTTTTAATGATGATTTAAAACCAATAATAGTCAAGCTTTAAAACCAATAAAAGTCACTTTACATGTGCATGCAATGAAATTCTGTGTATTTCTATGATGATGTGTGTCTGGATTGCAGGCTACCTGCTACCATTCTGTACCATTCTATAAGTCCAAGTTAGTTATAATGTCATTTTTACAGTGTATTTGCAGTCTATCCCGAGTTTAGTCATTTTAAGTTGCCTTGTTATTGTACAAAAAAATTGTGTTATCTGAGATTATGGAAAAATGTCGAATTGAAATACTGCCTTGAAATATTTATCATTTTCATCAATATTGGTTTCCTATTTCAGGTATGTCGTTCTGCTGTTACCTTACGTGATCTTGCACGTACCTCCTTTGATCCTGGACCTGCACGCATTTCCAGTGATCCTGCACTCGTCTCCTGCGATCTTGGTCCTGCATGCATCTCCTCTGATGCTTCAGTCATCTCTTGTGGTCCTGCAGCCGTCTCCTGTGATACTGTGCTCGTCACCAGTGATCCTCGTCCTGACTCTACACTTAGTACAAGTATATTGGTAAATGCTAATAGTTGAGTAAATCATTAACATATTTTTGCTTATTTATGAAATCTCAGCAAACCTGACTGCTAAATGCAAGGTGATTGAATTTCTGCCTGTACTTTATAATAGTTGTAAGATTAATGGACATACTTTACCATTGCTATTTAGTATTGTGTGTTGCAGGTCTGTGAAGAACATCCCCTCTCATTCATACCACCAGTCCACCAAGCCTCTACAAACACTTCCTGTGCAAATATGCAGGAACGGCAAACTGTTACTGTCGAGGATACAAGAAAACAGCATGAGTTGCTACTTCTTGCTTTAAAACTCAAGCATGGACTGACCAAGGAAGCTTTAGAAGACACACTTAAAGTTGTTAATGTAATAAGTCAAAGGCATGCTGTGTCATCTACCAAACATCACTTTTACAAAAATTTTGATGACTTGAAAAGAAATATTCAGTTTCACTACATATGTGAGGGATGCACAATTTCTGTAAACAGTGAGGGAGAAAAAGTGGTTTGTCCTAACTGTCAATATTCTTGTAGTGTCGCCGATCACATGAAACAGGGGCACTTCTTTATTGTTTTTCCACTAGAATCACAATTAAAGGATATGATGGAACAAGAGGAACTCTTTAGCCAGTTGACTAGGCCTAACAGAGGTGCTCACTCTGGACCACTGACGGATATCACAGATGGTGAGCTTTACAATAGGGTTAACAGAGATAGTGAAGGCCAATCTGAGCATCACGCCAATCTCACACTAACCTTTAGCTGTGATGGGGTACCTGTGTTTAAGAAATCTTCTTACAGTATTTGGCCACTTCTCTATACAGTCAATGAATTACCACCTGATTTGAGGGCAAAACAAGTCATGTTGTCAGCCTTATGGTTTGGTTCATCAGAGCCAAACTTTAACATGTACTTATCACAGTTTGTGAAAGAATGCAATCAATTGCTTACTCATGGGTTTGAGTGGACCAATGGTATTCGTGGTCTGTCCAATGTATTTCCTTTGGTTGCAGTATGTGATTCTGTTGCAAGACCGATGATTCAAAATTTTAAGCAATTCAGTGGAGAATTTGGATGTTCATACTGTTTACACAAAGGTACAGTGGTTGAGAAGGGTCAAGGTCATGTACGGGTCTACCCTTTCCAGTCTGATACTGAAAGCAGAAGTCATAGTAGCAACCTAGATTTTGCTCGAGAGGCTATAAAAAATTGTACTGCTGTGAAAGGAGTGAAAGGATATTTTGTCCTTGATTCCATCATTTGACCTGATACAAGGTTGCATACCTGACTACATGCACGCCTGTCTTCTTGGTGTTGCAAGGTCCATGACTTGTATGTGGGTTAGAAGTGAAAACCATGAAAACCCATGGTATGTGGGAAGGTGTATCCAAGTGATTTATCAAAAAGAGAGAAACTATTGGAAGGCGCATGAGTGGTACATGTGGCTTTTATACTATAGCATCCTTGTGCTTAAAGGGATCTTACCTGAGCGGTATCTAATGCACTGGGCACGATTTGTAAAGGCTTTGGCATTACTTTTGACTGAAAATGTCCCCTTGCAACAAATTCAGTAAGTTGATATACTGCTTAGGAGATTTGTGATTGAAATGGGTGATCTTTATAGTATACAGAACGTGTCCTATAATGTCTATCTCTCTCTTCACCTTGCACAAATTGTGCAAAACTGGGGTCCTTTATGGGCTCATTCAGCTTTCATATTTGAGTTGTATAATCACAACCTGCTCAAAATGATCAAGAGCACACAAGGGGTCCCTTTACAGATTGCCAAAACCTTTCAGTTACAGAAGGGTCTGTACTTGTATGCCAAAAAAGCACTGTCAAATGCATCCTCTGAATGCATTTTAGACTTGACAATTGAGTCAGTCCTACACACACCGAGAGTGCAATAAGGTGTAGAGGTCATTGCACTTGGAGGCAGACATGAGAAAGTAAGACTTGAGCAAGATGACTACCTTGCCCTCCACAATGTAGCTAATCACATAGACTACTTGTCAGTTACCGTGACAGGGTAGTAATTAATGGTGAAGTTACACACTTTAAAAGAGATTCAAGAGAGAGAAAGAGAAACTCGCATGTTGTAGTCCTCACAGATAACAGTATTTTCAGTGTTGATAAGTTTGTTGTTGCAGACTTGGGAAGTGGGGTACACTGCTATGCCATAGGACATCATTTTGAAACAAAGTGGCACCGTTTTTTTGCTTCATTGTCAAACCCACACCACTTTGTTGCTGTTGGCAAAAATTTGGGCCATCTGACAGCTGTTCCAGCTGCAGTTATTCAGAGAAAATGCCTCTTTAAGAATCTTCCGAACATGAATGTTAGTTATGTCTTTATGTTTTTGAATTGCAATGAGCTGATGAATTGATAAAAAACTTGAAAGGGGTCATAGAATGGAAAACAATTTTTACCCGAGCAGACCAAATGTTTTTTTTTTTTTTTTTCAGTGAAATGCGAATTGATGGATAACCTCCTGAGACCCAAGGAAAAATTAGTCCTTCAATTTAAGTTGTCTTTGGAGGAAAACTGAATAAAGTCCTAAGGGAAGGCGACTCCTTTACCCAGAAGGTAAGGGAAAGGGTAGGGAGCACGAGTGGTCCTCTCCACTCGGAGAGCAGATTTGGGGTAGTGGAAGCGGTGAATCGTGGTCGTTGACCAGAAGTAATAGTCATCACCAGGGAGATCCGTCCGACGTGGAATGACAGAGACGAGGAACACGAGGAAAGGAGATCAGGACGTGGAGGAGTAGGGAAGTCAAGGACAGGATTGGGTCTGAGGAGGGAAGGTAAGGAGTTACGGATTGAACACGATGAGAACGGGAAAGGAAGGGTAATGCGGAAAGACAAAAGACTAGCAAAACGCTCAGCACGGCTCAAAGACATTGGCACAATACTTCGCAAAGAGCCTGGGGAAACGGGCTCCTTATTAACTGGCCATTGATGAGGTGCACCTGTCAGGTCCCGCCCCCGTGGGCATGACACCTAACATCAGTGAAAAGATAGATGCAAAAATAAAATGTCCACTACAATGGGCATAAATGAATGGGTCGGGTCTCAGGAGGTTAAATGAATATTTTGGAGTAAAATGCTTCATAGGTCAATTTTTGGATGAGTTGGTACCACTCAGAAATTGACCAATGAAGCATTTTTCTCCAGAATATTCCTTTAAAAAGAAGGGTCTAACTCTGAATACCTTAAAATGAAATGTCAATAGGTTGAAGAAGAATAAGAGCATATGTCTGATATCTATAGTGGAGTCCTAAATAGTACATGTCTGAATGTGGAATGTCACTTAATAGTTAATAAGAATATTGTTTGTACTTGTCAAAATGTCATGTAATGAAATGCCAGTTAATAATAATTATTAGAAATATTGTATGTACTTGTCTGAATAATTTAAAAACATAATTTTTGTTAACTGAATGTCTGAACACCTCAAATGCCAATATTTAAAAAGTTCTGTCTTTACATCTGAATGCCTTGTAATTAAATGCCTATAGTTGGAGATTGTATGTCTGTATTGTGTGAGTAATGGGTGATAAGGCTGTTGGCTCCGCCCGCTCCTCCGCTCTAATTCGCACTAAGCCGCTCCGCTCAACACCACTTCTCGCTCCACTAAAATTTCCTCCGGCTCCAGTCAAATGGTGATCTAATCAAGACAGAAAACATACAGAGAGAACAGACAGACAACATAAGCATACCTTACTTATATTTTGACTTCTTGAAGGACAAGCACTGGCCGGCTGACTAGAGCAAATGTCAAACATGTGGTTGCCACAGAGACGGAAGGTACCGAGAAGGGGGGGGATGCCCAAAAGGGCTATAAAGAGGATAGAGCTGATACATACGGTTGAGCCTCTTCCTGTACATGCCTAATGCATGTCGGATGGTTGCTCCCGGATTGCAATCTGTTGGATAATAAACCGGTGACATGCAGATTCTCCATGTCTCAACTGTGAATCTCTTCTCATCAACGGACCCGGTGGGGACGGCGTACCCCAACACCAGTCAGACCAGAAAATATTTATTTTTAAGCAACTTATAGGCAACAACGGACAGGTTTGGCAATGGCATTCCACACAAAAATAGGCTTAAAAAAATAAAGGAATCAGTGGGCTTAATAGCCTAAAGAATATACAGTCACGTTTTAAAATCCTCAATTTTTTTCTGTTGATGCAGCACATCTCTAAATTAAAATTTCACTGACAGCGTTACGTGAAATTTTTTAAAAAATCTTATAAGACCTACTTTGAATGACAAAAGAATTAATTTGATTACCAATATTTACTTTATAGGCTTTTATAATTTTATTTACTTTATAGACTTCTTATGCTACAACCATACAAAACTTGCTCACGTTTTGCTCTGGCTTCCGCCTGTTTCTGAGAAAAGTGATTGCAAAGTGAATCTTTACTCACTGAAACAGTTTCACCACATTGTTGTTCTTGCTGTACATTATTGCCATCTATACATTTGATAAGAATAGTACACTTGTATGATTTATCAATTTCCTTTGTGAAATACTTAGCGAATTCCATCTAGGTCAATTTGTGTAACAGTCTTTATAACCGTACAGATGAATTCTGGGTAGATTTGGAGCGAGATAAAGCGACCATTCCAGCCTTAATTAAAAAACCGCTCTCAATCTGACCAAAATCCGCCCGCTCCGCGCTCACTCTCCGCTCACATGGTCTGGAAAATACATAAAATAGTGTTTTTAATACAATAATGCCGTGGTTTCTTTGTCAGTTTTTGACAAATACGTTCACAAAGTACCATAACCATATGCCACAGCTTTAAAAAATTAATCAGTATCACATGCATGTGTTTACATACATGTATTAAATAAGTGGAAAACAAATATGTATGTCACATATTTATACTTAAAATTGTCCATATATGCGATAAACAAACATGTATGTTACATATTTATACTTAAAATTGTCCATATATGCAATAAACCAATACTATACTCCAATATATGCAGATATATGGCATCATATATGGATAACCTCAAATATTTTATTCACATGTTTGGACCCATAAATGTTCATATATGTTGCAGGCATACATTATATTCTCAGATATGTCAAATATATGTATAGATATGTCATACTATTTAAATATAAGTATATATATGGCCATATATTACATTTTTATATGGGAAACCATTACTGATAGTTTTTCCGCCTTTGTTATATCCTGTGGGAACGGAGGACCCGGAAATGGGTGCGTGACGTCTCACTTAACAAGCGGATACGGAACGTGCAGTCGCCAGACTATCTTGCGCAGGCGCACATGTACCACTTACTGCGTTGCTATATTTCCGCTTCCGGGTTAGGATGTCGCGCCAGAGGTAAATAGTGACTGTGGCCTTCTTTTGCTTAAATTAAGTCTTGTTGGAGGAGACGGCACTTCCTTGTTTTCGACGAGAAGGTGAGCTTCTAACTAGGTCAACATGTTGGTTTTGCTTGTCTGTGCTGCCGTTTTTGTGTGTCCTCGGGAGTTAGGAATTTTTGTAAGGACATGAGAAAGTATTGTGTGTCCTAACCGTGACAGCAGGTGGAGCGGACGCTAAGGTCATTGCGTAAACTAAATGCTCTCCCCTGTGCTCATTAAATGAACGTTTGATAAATTGCTCTTTATTGCATGGGTTTTTAATACTAATAAACCACGTCAATTTCCTCTGTTAAGCCGGATATAAATTAGAACTACCGTATGTCGAAATATTACAGCAATATTGTGTTCTGCATTTATTCAGATTATTCAAAAGCCACACGACTGCTGAGCGTATTTTTACTGTGTATGTTACTGTTAATTTTGTTCTGCGACCTTGCTTACGTAAGTGCAGTTTTATGCAAAATGTGGAAATTCTGCACGTACTGTTAACCTAATATAACATGTTTTTTTTATTATTGTTATTCATTATGATAATTGTAAAATTGTTTTATTTTAAATTATTTTGGTTTTAAAAACAAAAGAGCTTCTGCAAGTTAGTCTCTTCTTTGCATTGTTATAAGTGGAATGTACAATAAATTAAGTTTAGTCAGATCTACATGTTAATACAAGGACTCAGCATTTAGGTAAAAACGCATAATAGGAATAGGAAAAAATAACGATCATACTTTTGGCACTTGCGATTTTACTACAGTATAGGAAGAAATCCACAAGCAACAAGATTTACACAGGTCTGATTCTTTGTTTTATTCAGTAACAACTTTCACAAAAAATGACTATTCCTTAAAGTGCCAATTCTGCAGTCTCTTGCCAGATGTAAAAAAGTGTGAATACAAGTCTCTGATTTAAAAGCAGATCAGGTTCATACTCTCGGCACACCCCCTCCCCCAATACTATTTGTGTTTTATTTTATTGTTTTTATTTTTTTTATAAAATATTTTTTGGCCTATGCCATCTCTAAAATAGTGCTTGCTGTCATGTGATGTGTAACCGTCTCTTCTGGCCAGCCGTGAGGATGCTCTCCATATCCCGTATATTGGCTGGTGTGGCAGGGCGAGGTCCAGTTGCAGCCAATCAGGGGTGCCTAGCGGTTCTGACACGGTTAAACAGCACCACCCAGCAGGTATTGTTCACTCACAGCAGGGCATTCCCTGACATCAGACTTTAAGATATTCCTTAGTTTTGTCCCCTAGTAATATTACCTCTGAAAGTTGTTCCTTTTTTCCTTAGGGAGAGCCAAAGAAGACAAAGTTTGGTCCTTTAAGTGATCAGGATCGCATTTTCACCAACCTTTATGGTCGACATGACTGGAGGTATCAGCATTCTGCTTACAGCACAAAATACAGAAGCACCTTTCTTGATGTGTTTGAGTCCCAAAAAGGCATAGCTAGGCTTTCTGCTAACTGCTTGCTTCTCCCAGGCTGAAGGGAGCCTTGAAGCGTGGTGATTGGTACAAGACCAAGGAGATCCTGCTAAAGGGGCCCAACTGGATCCTCAATGAAGTGAAGATCTCAGGTCTGCGGGGGCGTGGAGGGGCTGGCTTTCCCACTGGCATGAAGTGGGGCTTTATGAACAAGCCCAGTGATGGCAGGTAAGCTCACTTGTGACAAGCTGAGTTTCTTGATACCTAAGCTGGTTAGGTCTGTCCTGATTGCCCTTTGGATCACGCCCTCAGTGTTGCTCCACTACTCTTTAGGCCTAAGTACCTGGTGGTGAATGCTGACGAGGGTGAGCCCGGCACCTGTAAGGACCGTGAAATTATGCGGCATGACCCCCACAAGTTGGTGGAGGGCTGCTTGATAGCAGGCCATGCCATGGGGGCACGTGCCGCCTATATCTACATCCGTGGGGAATTCTACAACGAGTCGTCCAACCTGCAGGTGGGCTTCTGCTCTCCTTCACACGGCCTGTGATTAGCCTCATTTATGAGAACTGACTATGGAGCAGCCCTGCATCTGGCTGTTTTATTATGGTTCAGGTTTGATATCAGATGACCTACTTGCCCCACATCTCAAACCCCTCTGTAGGAGGCACTGTAGAGCCGTAACCTGCCTGCTTTCTAAGCAACAGCTAGCATTCTGTATATAAGAGGGCAATACCACAGGACAAATGGATGAATCTATTATGTACTGTGTCTGGTGAGCAGAGCTGCTTTCTGAAAGTCACCCTGGAGACCATTTCTCCTTCTTGACATTAAGGTGGCGATTAATGAGGCCTATGCTGCTGGTCTGATTGGGAAGAATGCCTGTGACTCTGGATATGACTTTGATGTATTTGTGACCCGCGGGGCGGGAGCATACATCTGCGGTGAGGAGACGGCACTTATTGAGTCCATCGAGGGCAAGCAGGGCAAGCCCAGGCTGAAGCCTCCTTTCCCAGCTGACGTAGGTGAGAGCTGGTGCCCCCCTGTTTTGCACTTCATATAAATAAATGTGCAGTCTTTATCAATCTATGCTACTACTATGAGGATTTATTATTGACGTGATTAATCAACTTGATTTCCTATTATGGTTTGGCTTTATCATTATTCATTGTAACAAGCTAGTAGATTATTTGTTATAAATAGGCCTTAGGTTAGGAAGTACTGATAACAGGTTTAGTGTGTGAAGGGTAACTGTTGTTTAACAAGTTATCCTAGTTTATAATTCAATGACTTTGAGTTTTATTTTATATACTGTAGGTGGAGTTTCTAGGTCTGAGTAAGAGACATGAAAACCCTCTTTCTTTAACAAGGGCACTGGCATCAGTAAATGTGTAACTCGTAGGTGCAGGTCCTGAGACGGGCAGATCCCTGTTTTCCACATGGGTGCTGTATGTGTCTATTGAGAGGATCAAAAGCCAGTCCTAGCTTATAACCTACTTGCAAGTGAATTCTTGTATACAGCACCTCAGGCCTGGTAGTTTTACCCTTGGATGATTTGTAATTGTGGTGGTGATCACTCTCACTGTCTTCTAGGTGTATTCGGCTGCCCCACAACAGTAGCAAACGTGGAGACCATTTCTGTGGCACCTGCCATCTGTCGTCGTGGTGGCATGTGGTTTGCGAGTTTTGGCAGGGAGAGGAACTCTGGAACAAAGCTCTTTAACATCTCTGGTCATGTGAACAATCCCTGCACGGTGGAGGAGGAGATGTCAATTCCCCTGAAGGAGCTGATAGAGAGGCATGCAGGTGGTCTTTCTTCCTGCACTCTCTTTTCCATCTAGATTTCTGCCATCCTTCTCTCTACCTCCCTTCTCTTTCTTCCTTTGTTTTTTTTCCCCACACACAACTTCTGTTATAACTGCTTTATTAATCTCAAATGGGCGTTGTCATACAATACATATACAGATTTTCAGTGTTATGAGGTTACACTACCTTAGGATTATGGTGCAACATACAAGCAGCAAATGACAAGGGGAGGGTTCATCATAGTACAAAAAATACACAACACTGAAATGGGCAGACTGGACATGTATATACCCTGTATTACTCTGTAGTGCTGTATATACCCTGTATTAATATCTCTGTATATATGTTTGAGAGTTTCTCTAACATATCTGTGCTCTGAGGCCGACTGAATGGAGTCCTGTCCCCAGGTGGAGTTCGTGGTGGCTGGGACAACTTGCTAGCTGTCATCCCTGGAGGTTCCTCCACACCCCTCATCCCCCGTTCAGTATGTGAGGATGTGCTGATGGATTTTGACGGCCTGATCCAGGCACAAACTGGTCTGGGCACAGCGGCCCTCATCGTCATGGACAAAACGGTAGGGAGTCTTCCTGCCTGACAATGGCTACATGCTATTATTTGTTCATGTCTCATTATTGGTGTCATAAACTCAGATTTTAGTCTCTATACTTTAGTGGTAAACATAGTACTTGTATCAGAATAAACCTGGATATTGAACTGTTGTGAATTGTACCTCTGGTCTATGTGTGGAGTTGTGTAAGTTCTTCCTCTGTTGTGTGGGTTTCATCTGGTGCTTTGGTTTCCTCCTGCAGTCCAAAGACATGCAGTTATGCTGATTGGTGTCTAAGTGGTTAGCAGATTGGTGGATGATGTACATGACCAGTTATAAAATCATACAGATGTAGCCCTGTTAATGTGTATGTTTGAAATTGGTATGGTTAATTGAGGTATGTTCAGTGTAGTATTTATTGTAATATTAAGGTCCGTAGTTATACAGATAAGAGATCAAAATGTGTTTAACAGACTTTAATCCTTGTAGACGGACATCATCAAAGCCATTGCTCGCCTGATTGAGTTCTACAAACATGAAAGCTGTGGCCAGTGCACCCCCTGCAGGGAAGGTAAGGAAGTATAACACTCAAACTGGACTTTGGGGGAATGCATATGGATTTAGTACCAGTCCAGTCTCCTCCACTTCTACCTCAGACACTTTGGTATGTAATGTGGTAACTCAAAATGTATTTGATGGATCTTATTAATGCTAATGCAGAGCCACACAGGAAGGATATGACAGCTGTAGAAGACACTTATTCATGTGAACATGCTAACTCTAAAAGTATTGTACAAATTTTAAAACTTTGCAGGCACAATGTAGGGATGACAGACAGGGAATTTTTAAATTTTGAAATGCATTGCCCCAAAACTGAAACAATGCCAAACATGAGAAGATTAAATGCTTATCCTTGTGAACAGGATCAATCTTTGTTTCAGTGATATCCCTGTTTCCACAGTTTCAGTAACCTGTGGATTTCCACAACCCAAAAAAAAAAAATTGGAATATTTTTAAGTTACACGCCAGTTGAGTACAGGTTGTAAGCCAGAGAGTAACCCACAATTGGTCAAGATATTTTAAAACATTTTTTCTTATTACAGGTTATGTATAGGTATGTGATGTATGTTTACAATGAAAAATATTGTAACAGTACCCTGATTTTTTTTTTTTCCCTCTTTTATTGCCTAGTCCTTTGAAGGGTATAAAAAGCACGATTTTCATTGCTCCGTCATCCCTTGATACATGATATTTTTCATTGCTGTATCATCTCTTGTGAATTAAGCTAAATCAAATATTTCATTCGAGTACACAGTACCATATAATGTACAGTGTACTTTAGTGTATAAAATTACTCATAATAAGACATTAATCAGTTACTTTACCATATATATGTACATGAAAATCATTTTATATATGGGATCCACTGATGGTTCGCAGTTATCCATGGTTTTGCCCGTCTGTGGTAGGTCTACGAACACATCATCTGCAGATACAGGGAGAGTATTGTATTTACTCTTTATTCTGTTTAATCTTTGATGTATCTTAATACTGCTTCAGAAAACATTCTAAATTACCTCAAAGCTGTAATGGTTAGAACTGTTGGCAGCCAAGAGTGAAATTGGAGTCTGTAGCCGCCATCTTGTAATCACAGCCATGTGTCATCTAAACTTATTCCGTGGATATTTGTGTAGACTTCCCTCTGTACCATTGCTAAGGCCCAATCCCATTTCTCCTCCCTTCCGAAGTTGACTTCACAGATCCTAGCTACAACGGGTAGGGCTTGAAATCTTTACCTAGGAATCGGAACACCACTCTCTTATGAGCTGGTTTGCTCGGAAGTCCCTGGAATAGTACAACATGCTCATAACACGAAAAAGTCACTTTAACATTATAACATGATTATACCACTGACGTGTCCCCAGAATATTACAAAATGATTATGACATTGTCGATTTGTGGGTTAGCATTTCTTTGAAAATGGCACGCAGATTTTAAATTAAGCATATTGCATGCAATATTTCTATAGAACATGTACACGCTTAGCATAAACAATGTTTATCTTGCATAAACAATATGTCGGAAACATTGTCTTTTGCATATTCCACGATTTTGAATAATGCACTTGGAAGACCCCTGTGCAATAATCGGGGGTGAGCCAAAAAACTACATACTTTGAATGCTCTGTCTCTGAATAAATATGTTCTTAATCCTTTGACGGTTTATGAAACTCACCCCTGCTTGGTTCTTTTTCTATAAATACTACAGAGATACTGAGCTCGATCTAACTCTACGGATGGAAGTAGCGATTTTCAGATTTATTATTATTTTTTTAATGTTTAAAAAAAAAAAAATGTAACCTCATACTCTGCAAAAACTTGAATTTTTTGCAAGCATATTTATAAAGATGAGCTTCTTTCCCCACACCGCTAATCATCTTTTTTTTTCTTCTTTTTTTCACAACTTTTCTTGTTGTGTATTGCAATGTATTGTGGGAATTTCCTTCTTTCACTCGCTTTTGAGTCAGCACCTAAAAAATCTGTTTCGAGGGCTATCTTGAGGGCTGAACACCACTACCCCTCACTGCTAAAAAGAAAAGGGGCAATGCTACCCTATGAGGTTACACGCAAAATGGAGGGGTAGGGCTAAGTGAGCTACACCTCAAACTCTCCCTTTTCTCTTAAAAACAAAAGTGGCAATCCATAGTCATGATTGATTGATCAAACTATGAAGGCTTGCGTCTCTAGCTAAAAACAGTGGTACTTCAGTTCTCCAACTCATTAGAACTCGAATTTCTTAAGTCAAACCAACAAGTTCGAAAGAATTACCTAGAGCTCAATCTGAATCTCAGAAGTCAAACCATGAACGCCAACCTAAGAACTTGTACGCACGTGGAAATGAGTCATGCGGCACTCTCTCAGCGGAAACAAAGGGTAAAGCTTCAGTCTCAGCCTCACATTCCCTGTGATAGCACCTTGCATGTTTACACTAACTGAACACATATAGACAGTAAAAATACATTTAGACAATGATAGGCAGTAACAATAACAATAGTAATTATTGAAAATAATACATTTAAAAATAGACTTCTTATTAATAATTTTAATAATAATAATAATAAACCATTAATACGTTTTAATTATAATAATATTGTTGTGCCGAGTGGGGAAGGAACAGAGAAAAAGGCGCAGACATCAGGGTATCGGGGAGTACGAGGTTTAATTACAGGCAAAGCAGGCAAACTGCAGATGGACAATACAATGACCGGACTGGGGAAACAAACTGAAACATGGACAAAATACAGAGGGCTAATGAAAACAACTAGAAACGACTGATCACACTGGGATTAACGAGGGGGCGTGGCACACGGAAGGAGTGGATGATCAGGGCAGGACACATTGTTTAGATTTTCATACTTTACTGTTTTGATAAGTGTGCTTGGATGTGTTTAGTACAGTATATACTCTTCTTGTTTTATCCGGTTCATTTTGTGTTTAAATGCTAAAAAAAACATTTAGGTGTAATTTTTGGGGGCTGGGAACCAATTAATTGGTTTTCCATTATTTCTTAAGGGGAAAATTCAATCACAATTCGAAACTTTTAGGATTTGATCCGGAGTTCTGAACAGATTAAATTTGAGTTCTGAGGTACCACTGTACAATAAAACAATTTGATTCTGAAAAGGCTGATGCAATATAATTCTTGGGTCAATAGGAGTTGGAATTTAAGGGATACACTGAGGCTGAAAACGGCAAACGAAATGATATGCTTTTTTACCCTGATGAAATTTAGAATTTTGTTTGTGTTGCGGTATAATATAGAACAAAACAATAGTGTAATCTTGTCTAGTCTACTCATTAAAGGGGAAATTCATAAAGTACACAATACCATGTGTTGCCAAAAATATTGGGACACCCCTCCAAATCATTGAATTGAAGTGTTCCAATTACTTCCATGCCCACCGGTATATAAAATCATCACCTGGGAATGCAGACCGCTTCTACCAACATTTGCTAAAGAATGGGTCACTCTCCGGAGCTCAGTGCATTCAAGCATGTTACCATGTTAGGATGTCACCTGTGTAATAAGTCCATCCATCCATTTTCCAATCCGCTTATCCTACTGGGTTGCAGGGGGGTCTGGAGCCTATCCCGGAAGCAACGGGCACAAGGCAGGGAACAACCCTGGACAGGGGGCCAGCCTATCACAGGGCACACTCACACATGCAAACCTATGGGCAATTTAGCAACTCCAATCAGCCTCAGCATGTCCTTGGACTGTGGGGGGAAACCGGAGTACCCAGAGGAAACCCCACGATGGCACAGGGAGAACATGCAAACTCCACACACGCAACCCAGGCGGACACTCAAACCCAGGTCCCAGACGTGTGAGGCAACAGTGCCATTCATGAAATTTTCTCTACTAAATATTACACAGTCAACTGTTAGTGGTATTATAACAAAGTGGAAGCAATTGGGAACAACAGCAACTTGGCCACAAAGTGGTAGACCAAATAAAATCTCAGAGTGGGGACAAAGCATGCTGAGGCGCAGTGTGCAGAAGTCACCAACTGTCCTCAGTCAATGGCTACAGATTTTTAAACTTCATGTGGCCTTCAGATTACATCAAGAATGCAAGCCTTAAATCGCCAAGTGCAATGCAAAGTGTTAGATGCAGTGGTGTAAAGCACACTGCCACTGGACTCGAGCAGTGGAGATATCTTCTCTGGAGGGAAGAATCACGCTTCTCTGTCTGGCAATCCGATGGACAAGTCTGGGTTGGCGGTTGGCAGGAGAACAGTACTTTCCTGACTGCATTGTGCCAAATGTGAAGTTTGGTGGAGCAGGGATTAGGGTGTGGGGTTGTTTTTCAGGGGTTGAGCTTGGCCCCTTAGTTCTAGTGAAAGGAACTCTTAATGCTGCAGCATTCAAAGCCATTTTGGACAATTTCATGCTCCCTACTTTGTGGGAACAGTTTTGGGGTGGCCACTTCCTGTTCCAACATGACTATGCACCAGAGGTCCATAAGGACATGAATGAGAGTCTGTTGTGGAGAACCTTGACTGGCCTGCAGAGAGCCCTGATCTCAACCCAATAGAACACCTTTAGGATGAATTATAGGGGAGACTGCGAGCCAGGCCTTCTCGTCCAAATTCAGTGCCTGACCTTAGAAATGCTCTCCTGGAAGAATGTTTATGGGAATCTTTCACCACACTTCTAAACCTTGTGGACAGCCTTTCCAGAAGAGCTGAAGCTGTTATAGCTGCAAAGGGTGGGCCAACTCCATATTAAATACACATATGTATTAAGAATGGGATGTCATTGAAGTTCATTTGTGTGTAAAGGCAGGTGTCTCAATACTTTTGACAATATAGTGTATGTAAATATAGGTAGTTCTCGACTTTACAAACTAATTCAGTTCAAATTTGAGAAGCAGGAAGCATTTTCTCAAATTATATTTAAAAAAAAAAATTATACATTTTGCATATTTTATGGTGAACAATCTTGCCACACAAGTCACATTAGTGCTGCCTGATATAACAGTCATGCTGCTCTCATTACAGGTGTGGACTGGATGAACAAAATGATGTGGCGGTTTGTGCGTGGAGATGCAAGGACATCCGAGATCGATATGATCTGGGAGATCAGCAAACAGATTGAGGGACACACCATTTGTGCCCTGGGTGATGGTGCTGCCTGGCCCGTGCAGGTAGGGGGTGTTAGCTCATCATGTATGAGGTAACTAATGGCAGCCCAGAGGTCGCATGTCATGTTTTGTCTTGTTGCAGGGGCTGATCCGCCACTTCCGGCCCATCATTGAGAGTCGCATTGGAGAGTTCCAGCAGAAACGGCAGGCAAAAGCTTGACACCTGCGCCGGTCACTATTATTTAAAAAGCAAAATCAAATTGTCAGTGAATTTTAATGTGACTTTCCCTATTTGAAGCCTGAAGAACCTTACAGTGTCTCTGTAGTTGGTAAGAATGAGATATTATAAAGGCCTGTGTCTGTGTAGCACATTTTTCACTGAAGCCAGAATGAAACTATTAAACCATGGCAATGTAGAATTCTTGATTTGTCAGAAGGGTCTTTTCATTTTCTATAACCACACATATATTGCCACCCAAGCTAATCACAGTAGTACAGAAAAGGACCTTCTCCAAACTCCTATCACAAAGCTGGAAGCATAGAATTGTACAGAATGTCTATGCATATTTTGTGGAAATAGTTTTTGGAAAGTGTAGGAAAAATGAGCTCAAATAATGTCTGGAAATTATTAGTTAATTATGCTTAAATGGTTTGTTTCAATATTATGGAAGTCACAATTAGTCAGTTACTGAAAGATTTTGATCCAGGAGGGGAATGGAATTCACTAATATAGTTCTACTACTTAACCTGGGTTAGAACTTTTGTCCTGTGAACATAACTCTTACGAAGTATGTAGCAACGCTATAGCAGAACTATGCTCATGATCGTACAAATTGTCTTGCAATACTTTACTGATGACTTTTAAAAGTCCCAAGCTTGTACTAAAGTAACTTAATTACGAAGCAATCACTCAGATGGAGATTGTATAAAGGTATACATTAATTTCCATTTAGATCCTCAGTCTTTCGTTTCTGCTCCACCCAAAGGTGAAATCTGAGATGTGTGATTTTAAAGTCTAAAGTCCAAGAACAGGGGTCTCCAACTCTGGTCCTGGAGAGCTACTATCCGGTAGTTTTCAATCCTACCTGGCTTCTGATGAACCACACCTCGGGTAAATTCCAAGAGCAGGTGTGGCTCATCAGTAGCCAGGTAGGATAGAAAACCTACTGAATAGTAGCTCTCCAGGACCAGAGTTGGAGACCCCTGTCCAAGAATATTGATCATTGGGAATTCAACAGTCTGACCAATGATCAGGATGTGTGTCCAGTGGATTTATGATTGTATTATGAAGCAACTTTAGGAATAATTTTGATTGAAGTATTTAACTTAAGATATGTATAATTATGTGGTATTTCATGATCAGATTTGGGTTTATGAAAGTTTTTCTGCCAATCTAACACCAAATATGACATTGCAACCTGGAGCTTTACACATCGTGCAAGCAGCATTAATTCAGAATTTAAATTACATTGTAAATGTTGGTTATTCACATGGGTACATGGTAGGTATGATTATGTTGCACATCGCCAGCTATTGACATTCTTAGATAAGTTTTACGAAAGTCCCATTCCAAATTACAAACAGCACATCCTAATTAAGGTCGGTTTTATAGGTGGTCATTCATTTTCTAGAGTAGCTGTTTAAATTAAACATTTCTAAATTACAATTTTGCATTTATTACAATCATTTGATATCCGTGTTTAACAATACATGGATTCATTCATTTGATGAATGGAGTGGACGAGACAAAGGGAATATGAAAAAGCCACCATTTGGCTTATTTACGACTTGATCACTCGGGAATGCGGGGTCTCTGAATTAAACAAAAACTGTGCTCTCCTATAACAGGTTTTATAAGAGGCAAAGGATAACTATGATATATGATTACATTTCCTTAAATGTTTTCTAATATATGACATTGTTTACTTGAGGAACATGGGCAGTAATATGTGAGAGGTAACAGAACATTATGAGGGTAACAACTTTAAGATCATTTACAGGAACATGCAGACATAATGTTTAGATATTTATACTGAGAAATGGTGAACAATTATACAAGACACACATAACAGACAAATCTTAAATCAGGTCCTTCTTTGAGATACTGTGTGTGGCGATGGAGGGGATGTTTGTTGGATTCCTAAAAAGCTAGCACTGTTTCACTCTTGTCAGTACATACGTGTGCATTCCCCTCTAGACTAGGTTCACCACTGTTCCAACTTTTCTCCATTTGTGGGTAATGGCTTGCACCATGGTTCAATGGAGTCTCAATGCCTTAGAAATTACTTTGTAACCTTTTGTAGACTGATAGATGTCATGATTTTGTTTCTCATCTGTTCAAGCATTTCTATAAATTGTGGCATGATATGTTGCTTTCTGAGATCTTTTAGGCTACTTCATTTTGTCAGACAGGTTTTATGTCAGTGACTGAACACACTACATTGTTCTGTATTTTGCCAGCAAACACCCATTATTAGCTATTTAAATAGTTTCACACAAATATCTTTGCCATCATTATGCTTCATTAGGGGTTTCCCCCCATTTTTGTGTTATTTAAATGTACGGATATGGATACATTATCCATTTCCCTTCTTCTGTAGTTTATAAAAACAAATCTAAAGATGTTACAACAATGGATCAACTGTTGTGTACAGCAGGCCTGGACTACAATTGTGATATTACAAGTGGAGTTTCCACTTAACTTTCACTTCTTCTACTACTCTCTAATCACACCAAAATTGTTTACGCTGTGTTTTTGTTTACCACTTACTATACTACCTGTTTCATGGTACTCCCAGTGAAAATACCATCGTAGAATATACGAGGAATCAGTTCCCCTGCAAAACAACAAAAATATTAACCATTTAGGTTAAGATCTGATATCTTATGCATACAAGAAACTCACAGAGGCAGAATCATGGAAAAGTTCAGCTACATGGATTGGCCAAATGTACCACTCTACATATACACTCACCTGAAGGATTATTAGGAACACCATACTAATACGGTGTTTGACCCCCTTTCGCCTTAATTCGTCTTAATTCTATGTGGCATTGATTCAACAAAGTGCTGAAAGAATTCTTTAGAAATATTGGCCCATATTGATAGAATAGCATCTTGCAGTTGATGGAGATTTGTGGGATGCACATCCAGGGCACGAAGCTCCCGTTCCACCACATCCCAAAG
>JAABNY020000097.1:151966-176818 GCA_015164015.2 Brevimyrus niger | reverse complement strand
AAGCATACTCTGACAGGTAAAATTAAGTGGCAAACCGTCCTACCTACATGAATATGAGCTGGAAGCATACTCTGACAAGTAAAATTAAGTGGCAAACCGTCCTACCTACATGAAAATGAGCTGGAAGCATACTCTGACAAGTAAAATAAAGTGGCAAACCGTCCTACCTATATGAATATGAGCTGGAAGCATACTCTGACAGGTAAAATTAAATGGCAAACCGTCCTACCTATATGAAATTGATGCCTGACAGCAGAAATGTGCATAAACTACATCCGGTAGGACGGTTTGCCAAAGTAGGATGGTTTGTCAGACGTAACCGTTAAATTATCCTACCGGTAGGACGGTTTGCTAAAGAAAGACGCTTTGTCAGATCACCGGCAGCAGAGCCTTCGCAGCAAAGCGAGTTGGTGACGACCCGGCGGCATAGTCGTAAATCCAACCCTAATTCACACCAGCATTCGCGTTTCCAACAGGTTCTCCCCACTCAGTGAAACTCCCGCTGAGACACCGGTTGAAAGTGCTCTTGTAATTGGCAACTCTATTCTAAGAAACGTGGGAGTAGCAACTCCAGCGACCATAGTTAATTGTCTCCCTGGCGGATGTTTTACGGGTAGACCTGGGCTTTTGAAGAGGGACGGTATTCACCCCTCGCAGGCTGGTGCCGACCTTCTGTCTAAAAGCATAGCTCATAGTCTCCAGGCAAATCGCTGACTAACTAGAGCCAAGTCCAGGCAGCAGACAAACCAGCATAACCGACCACCTGCAAGTCGCTTATGCTACGTTCACACTGCGAGACATTTTCTCTATGGGAGGGAACGTTGGGAGGCGCCGAGGAGCTGCACGGCACATCGCGATCTGGGCGGCGGGAGCGTCAAACAGAAGTTGAATCCCAGTCAACTTTATGGTAATGAGCTGTGACGCGGTTTGGCGGCAACCAATGGGAATGTAGAGATGCTCCGCTAAAGAGAGCACCGCAGAACGTAAGCGTGTAAACTTTTGTTTCGACCCAACAGTTCCTAGGCACAATGGAGGAGAGACTTATTATTGCTGTGGCCGGGTACCCAGTTATATATGATGTCTCTCTGTTTGCATACAGGGACATAAATAAAAAAAATTAGGCATGAACCAGAGTGTCCGAAACAATCGGTGTTCCAGGTGAGATGGTGAAGTGCATAATATATTTTTTTTGTGAAAAAGGAAGGAGATTAGTAGTAATTTTGGCGTCATGGCAGAGAAAACAGTGCAAATTGTCGGTAATGTTAAACCTATTTATAGCATTAGTGTTTGTCTAAGCATTATGTGTTTTAGTAGAACTGTCGTGATATATTTTAAGTACTATTTATGTTAACTAAAGAAAATAATATTGCATTAAAATATTAAGCGATAACATGTATAGTTCGAGCATTATATTATTTATTAAGCACGTGACATTTTAGGGAAAATTAAGCAATTTTTTGGGATTTTTTGGGGTACAATTACATGTTACCATGCAAACAAGCTGAACTGTGCATTTTGAAATGTAGGTAATTGTCGTTTCACTAGTTGAAGAGTTTAAAAAAACGTGGAAGTCCTTGGAAAGATACAAGTTACACGTTTGTTTGTTTTGCGGCCAGTTCTCAGTTCTCAGAGCCTGGCATTCTGACCGCCCACTCTATGACGTTAGAGAGCGTCTCTGCCATTGGCTAGCATCGCGTTCAGGGCAGCGGGAGCGACGGCTGGCGTCTTTGACGCTCGAGACCGTGTCTGTTCGTTTTTAATAATAGAAGCCTATTTCACTGTAGTGTGTGCCATAATAACTTAATAAAAACAATGAAACCACTGCTAGAAAACAGCTGTAATGCAAGGTTTAAACTTTAACTTGGACTTCTTAATGTAAGATCACTGGCTCCTTAGGCATTATTTATAAATAAAATAATAACTTATTTTAGTCTTGGTGTCCTATGCCTCACAGAGACCTGGCTTAAACCGGATGAATTCATGGCACTAAATGAATCTACCCCAGTTGAATACAGCTATAGCATAACCATAACCCTTGACCAAATTGCAAAGGTGGTGGTGTTGCTGCATTTTTTCAGTCCAGCCTAGGAGTGTCTGACAAATGACACTTGAGTTTGAGTTTCAGCACATTTTTATTAGCCTAGCTGGCTCATCTCTTTCTAGCTCTTCACCCCAAATCACCATTGTTATTGTGTATAGACCACCTGGGCTGTACAATAATTTTCTTAAGGATTTTTTATCAAACCTGATGGTCAGTACTGACAGAGCTGTTATTGTGGGTGATTTTAACATTCATATGGAGAAAGATAGTGATCCTTTGAAAATAGCGTTTGCAGCTATTCTTGACTCTCTAGGTGTATGTCAGAATGTAGTCGGGCCTACTCATGCCTGTAACCATACCCTTCATTTGATTATTAGTGTGACCGGTAGCATGTTGAGGTGAGTTGCCACTCCCCTGTAGGTCACATGCAAACTGGGGGTGTGGCTCTCTACCGGTGCAGTTTTTTAGTTTAATTAAAAGACATCCAGGTCTTTAGACATCCGGCTATTAAAACACATGGTTATCTGGTTAGTTGATGCTCCGTTCGTTGTCGTAAGGGTTATGCCCAGATTGGCATAGGCAAGTGTTTTGGTGCCAACTTGTGTTAAATTCAGAGGAGGTATTTGCGAGGCTTGCGGGTGAAAGGTAGGAGGCAAATGGTTTCGTTTGTTTTTATTTTATATGAAGCAGCCCCTTAATTCCTGCATGTTTTGAAGGTATTAATTGAGTACAGGCATTCAGAGCGTCATGTGGGGAGAGCGAATCTTGTATCCGGATTGGGCTGTTTTGCTTTACCGCTGTGCCTTGCAGCTCTGCCCTGCTGTTTGGCTGCAGCTCTGCCCTGCTGTTTGGCTGCTGCTCTGCCCTGCTGTTTGGCTGCTGCTCACTTGCCACTTTGCCCTGCTCTTCTACTACGCTTTGCCTGGCTGCCTTGTTTCTGCCATCTTGCTGCCGCTTTGCCCTGCTGCTTAGCCTTCTTTCTATTTTTCTATTTGTTATTCGGTTTTATTTGGTATTTGTTTTGTATGTTTTCTTTTGGTTATTTTATAGGTATATTGTTTTGATTATTGTAATTTGATTATTTTGTTTTTTTTAATACATTAAAGTCAGTAAGTGTAACGTCCTGCTCCCAATGATCCTAATTGTGTGCCACACCCACCTCGTTACCTCCTGTTTTGACCTGATTGTAGGCACCTGTTGCTTGTTAAGTCTAGCTTGTCTTTTGTATTTAGTCAGTGTCTCTGTCAGTAGTCCCCAGATCTGTCATTCTCGTACCTATGTGTGAGTACCCTGCCTGTGTCTTTTGTAATTAAAACTCTGTGTTACCCTCTACCCGAGGACTCCTGCCTTTTTGGTTTGTGCGACACTCACCCAGTCATTACATAATGACGGATCTCCCCACAACCACAGCGCGGCAGACCGAGGAGCTCCGACTCGGTCTGCTGCAAGAGGCTGTGTATTGGAGCTGGCAGCCGGATGTGCAAGAGGACCCCCTCGCTCTAGAACTGGTGACCCGGGTCCAGGAACTCCTGGAGGAGGAGCATCCGCCCTGGAATCACCCTGTAATTTGCATTTCTGAAACGAATACCTGCACAGGTCTAATTAGGAAAATTAATCTGCACTTAAAAGACAGTGCTTGCAGACCATAACGAGCTGCTGCACCTGACTAATTGACAGGAAACATGATCTCAACAGGAGAGCTGTCAGTTAAAACAATGAAAAGGATTATAGAACTTCTTCAAAAAGGTGCATCAACAATGAGTGTAGCAAAAGATGTTGGTTGTTCCCATTCAGCTGTGCTTAAAATTTGGAGCAAATACAAACAAAATGGGAAGGTTGTAAAAGGGAAACATACGGGTAGACCAAGGAAGACATCAAAATGTCAGAACAGAAAACTCAAAGCAATATGCCTTGAAAATAGAAAATATACAACAAAACAAATGAAAGACAAATGGGCAGAAACAGGAGCCAATGTTTGTGACCGAACTGTAAGAAGTTGGCTGAGGGAAATGGGATTTAGGTACAGGAAAGCCAAACATAAACCATCATTAACACCTAAACAGAAGAAAACAAGGTTACAGTGGGCTAAAGAGAAGCAGTCGTGGACTGTGGATGATTAGATGAAAGTGGTATTCAGTGATAAATCCCGAATCTGCATTGGCCAAGGAGATGATGCTGGAACGTTTGTTTGGTGCCATCCCAATGAAACATATAAAGACACCTGCCTGAAAAAAGCAAGCAAATTTCTTCAGCCATTGATGATGTGGGGTTGCATGTCAGGTAAGGGACCAGGACAGATGGCAGTCATTACCTCCACAGTAAATGTACAGACGTACATTGAAATTTTCTCATTCCATCGATCGAAAGTAGGTTTGGTGATGATGAAGTCTTTTTTCAGGATGATATTGCATCGTGCCACTGAGCACAGAGCGTTAAAACTTTTCTTCAAAAAAGGCATATCAACTCAATGACATGGCCCGGAAACAATCTGGAACTCAATCCAACTGAAAATTAATTGTGGAAATTGAGAAAAATGGTACATGACAAAGCTGATCTGTCAACTGCTATATGAGAACGCTGGAACCTGATTTGAGTAGAATATTGTTTTTCATTAGTGAAGTCCATGCCTCAAAGAATTCAAGCTGTCATAAAACCCATAGGATATCATAGTGAGTTAAAACAGAAAACGTAAAATAATAATAATTAAAAAAAGTTTAGAGTTAGAATTCTGGGACATGCGCCCCGCCGGTGGTACAATACATTTTTAAAATGATAAAACATTATTAGAGACACATCTTCATTAAATAGTATCTGGACCAATAGTGTGCAAATGCTCAACATAGGAAACTATCACAAGACTTATTTAATTCAGTCAGACTTAAAACATGCATACAGTAATAATATTAGCCTATAGAGTTATCTGTTATTTGTGTATGAAAGAGAGAATTGCCTTTATAGCCTTTATTTTAAAATAATGCTATGAAATTTGGTGTCCAACGTAGTGGTATTTTAGCTTGCCATAAGGTTACAGTTTGCAGGTATCACAGCTTACAGTTATTATTATCATGTAATATTAGTAAAAGTTTGCTTTGCTGGAATTAATAATTTATCATTGATAGGTAACCAGAGAAATAACACTAGTGAAATTAACACTCATCTCTCTCTTTCTGACATCAACTTTCACTCCAAGGTGGGAATTGTGACACTGTGGCCATCTCTCCCAAGATGAATCCCTGAGTAGTGAAAGAGCATATCTGTTTTTTTACCATGGTTATTCATCCTTGTAGGCTGCTGCACCTTATTTCAATTTTTGAAATCACACAATGTGCACATATATCCTCCGGAATGTCATGTGCTTTCGCATATTGTATAAATAATCATAGTGGGCCGTGTTATGTGGCGTAAGTGTTTGGATATGTCTACAGGACACCTCAGCCTTCAGCCCCAAACTCCACTCACCGCCTCCCAGTTTCTGGCCACACCCCTTCTGACCTCTGACCTCTGACTCTAGCCCTGTGTTCCAGATAAAGCCTGCTGGTCACATCTAGCTCTAGCTCTTGCTTAAGCTTTGTCTTCTGCTCTTGCTGTGTTGGTTTGCTGTTCTCTGATTGACTTCTGTGTGTGACTGTTTTGGTTTCTCGGTTTCTGACTTTCTGCTTTGCCCCTTTTGTACCTTTGCCTTCAGTTTGTTTGTCTTTTGGTTTGAATTCTTGCTTGGCTCCTGATTACTCACTTTGCTCACCCCTTTCTATACCATGCTTTGGACTGTGTGTTTTCTGTACATGTCTGTGAGGTGCGTAAGGAGTGACAGCCTTTTTGTTTTTGTGATCGTGTTTACTGTTGTTCTGGTTAGGGAGTTACACTTGTCATTTTGTTTCTTCTTGTTTCGTTACTTTTAGAGTCAGCTTAGTTTGGGACGTGTTCGTTAGCTGTTTTGGTTGTTGCTTTGGCCTGGGTCACTCCCGAAGTTTGTTGCACCTCGTGTTTGTAACCGTGTCTGTGAATAAATATAAAAAAATACAAAAAAGATCCCTTTGTTTCCTATGTTCCCCCTTCCCATTCCCTGGTTGTCTCGTCTTCCCCTCTCCCTTTCCTTTACCTTACTGTCGATCCTCAACCCTAAACTGGGGATACCTTTGCTTTGGCTGTGTGTTTGTGCATTTCACTAAGTGTGTGTAAGGGTGACTGCCTTTTTGTTCTTGTGTGTCGTTTGTTTGGTTAGGAAGTTAGGCTTAGGCATTGCTATTTCATTTTACACCTTTTGTTTTCACTTAGATTTAGCTTAGATTGGGGCTGTATGTGCATGTGTTTTTGTTTGTTTCTTTGGCCTTTGTCACACCTGAAGTCTGTTAGGCTTCAACCCTAGAATGGAGTGTAACACTATGAATTAGTAGAGGTAACATTAGTATACTGTACTGTAAATGCGCTAGTGTGACAAATCTCCGTTTTACATCTAACATTTTTCTTTTAAAGGTAATGCATTAAGCTAACTTTTAAATGAAATTAGAGTTTTTTTGGAAAAATGACTGAGGTCGTACTTAGGGTTTAAACTATAGAAATAAAGACATATTACCATTTTTAGTGAGTCTACCAAACAACTGCCAATCCTCTTCATTCACGATGGATAACCAGGAACCTAACCTCACGAATTTCTGAGGTCTGACCATTTATAGTTTTGGGTGTATAATTATTGCAATGGGAAACTAGGCCTACATAATCCATTTTGACCAAAATAAAGCAACTAAATATTTTACCAAATGATGACAGTTGAACAAGACCATTTGCATTCAAGTGGTAAACTATAGGCCAATCAGTCTAACTTGTATAACTGGTAAAGTTATGGAGGCTATAAGGAGCTGTCGGTAGTGACCGAAAGAACGAGATCGTGAGTGCAAGTGGCCGGAATGAGTTTTCCCCGCAGAGTGTCTGGGCTCTCCCTTAGAGATAGGGTAAGGAGCTTGGTCATTCAGGAGGGGCTCAGAGTAAAGCCGCTGCTCCTCTGCATTGAGAGGATTCAGATGAGGTGGCTCGGGCATCTGCTTAGGACGCCTCCTGGATGTATCCCTGGTGAGGTGTTCCGGGCATATCCCACTGGGAGTAGGCCCTGGGGAAGACCCAGGACACGCTGGAGGCACTATGTCCCTCAGCTGGCCTGGAAAACACCTCAGGATTCCCCCAGAGGAGCTGGAGGAAGTGGCTGGGGAGAGGGAAGTCTGGGTTTCCCTGCTGAGACTGCTGCCCCCGTGACCTGACCTCGGATAAGCGGAAGTTAATGGATGAATGGATGGAGGTCTGAACCAGCTACAGTATGTCTGATCATTTACCCTGGGAGCAAAAACTGTACATGACAGTGGTCTGAGACTAGCTTAGACTGAAATCAATCCATACATCCATTCATCTTCTGTAACTGTTTAACCTGTTCAGGGTTGCGCTCATGTGGAGCTTATTCTAGAGGGTGCAAGGCAGGGAAAAACCCAGAATGTGGTACTAACCCATCACAGGGCACACTCACACATCAGTCCTACAAGCAATTTGGTAGCTCCAATTAAGCTTAGACTGAACTCTAAAAAAAAAAAAAAAAAATAACAACAGGGAATCCTTCCAGCCTCAGGGTTTTTGCAAAGCTCCAGCTGTAACTTGTTGCAACCGTGATCGGGGACCTTGAGATTTTCTAAACAACTAGTTATTTCTGAGGTATCTGAGGGCTCTGATTTATATAAGGAGAAGTAAAAAGACTGAAAGGTGGAATTTATACCTGTGAAATCGCTGATTTAAGCACCTCTTCAGTTAATTGAAGGATCAAGCGAGATGCTTCTTGACATTATACAGGTGAGAGAACGATGATAAATAGGTTAAAAAAAAAAAAAAACACCAAACAATTTAACTTAAAGATGATATTATTTTATTAAAAATAAAATACTATCCATATGATATTTTTTATAAATATAAATAATAATAAATAAAATAAAGGGCTTACAACAAAATTGACCTACACCCAGTCAATCAGAACAGGTCGCGGTTGTAATTTGATGATAACCTGTAACCTGTCCATTAGCCTAGTCACTATGTTCATAACATGTGCTGAAGGCCTCCAGTAAAAACCATTCAGCATGATAATGTTGAATTTGGTTTGTAAATTGAGATACAGTTTGAGTAAATTAAGATCAAGGATCTAGATAAGGAGTACTATGTGCAAGGTTGGGGGGGCTTTGCTGTCTTGTTTGAGGCCTTTCATCAAGAAAACTGAGAATATTGATATAGAATATATGATCACATCTTCAGAGATCCTGACAATTCTAATGTTGTTTCATTGTGACCTGGAGTCCAGGGGCCTCATGCATAACGATGTGCGTAGAATTCACACTAAAACATGGCGTAGGACAAAACTAGGAATGTGTGTAAGCAAGAAAAAATCCAGATGCATAAAACTGTGCCCAAGCACACATCAACGCACATTCCCTTTATAAATCCCAATGAGTGTGAAATTTTACGTACATGAACAAGCCCACAGCCACTTCCCCGACCTGCCCAAAATTATGCATATTTGCATATGTAAATCAGTGTAAATGCCCGCTTTGTTCTGTGTTTTTCTTAAAAAACAATGGATAAACCATGTGGGGAAAAAGAAGTATTTCAGCCAGTACGAAGTTGAGGTCATGTTAACAGATATTGAGAAAAGAAATGTGATATTATTTGGTGGTGTTAGTGGCATCAGCAATACACAAAAGTTTACAGAGTGGCACAGCGTGGCGGAGTCAGTTAAAAGTATCGGTTCCGAAATTCGCACGGTGGCCAAAATTAAAAAGAAGTGGTCGGACATTAAAATCGATGTGAAAAAACGAGCGGCCGCTCACCATAACAGTCTTAACAGCAAAGACAAAGGTAGTGGAATTCCCGGTTGAGCAACTAGTTGCTGTGATGATTGGGGACACACTTTAATCAGGTGAGGGGGACGCCGATGTCATCGCGTGTGAGTTTTTCTTGTACTGACCGGAGCTCAGCCGTGGGATAGAGCGCGCATCGCCCGGCACTTTCTCAGAACTCACGTGTTGGTCTCCTGCCAGGACTGAAAGGGCTCCCCAGTCCATGTGTGAAGGTGGGTGATGAGGGCAAGTCCGAGTGTAAATAGCTTGCAACTGCTTACGCTTTCCTTATTGCGAGTATTGATCACTGTGCGTGATAATATTTCGTAACGTCTTTTATGTTTGCTTCTCTTTTGTATTTTATTGCTTCTTGTACTCTTGCTTATATCGTTATTAGCTATAACTTATATATATTATTTTATACCTGTCGTAGTACGAGGTTACTTCGCATTATATTCAATAAGAGAGCTTAGTATTGAATGTTAATGCGAGGTTATTTTGTGTTACTTATTAAAGTGATTTTTGAGCGAACCTAAGCTTGTCTGTTTGTTCCTTCGAAAGCCCTATATCCCTCTCAAATCCAATTTTAAGACATAGCCTATAGCGCAATTCCTCATCGTCTACTTTTGTAATGCTGGACCCAGTTTAGCACACAGCTCCAAAAGGATTGCTCTTGGAAATCTGAATCAACTTAGAAGCCAGTCATAACCACTATATGATCCCTGAATACGCGCTCTGTTCTAATTTTTCCATAAGCTATGTCTTTTATTAACGTAAAAGCTGCCATGGTAGTTGTAATAGTTTGGTCATTTTTTGCACCGTTTTGTCATTACAAATGATTAAAAATCAGGTGCCATGCATTTGTAAGTAACATACAATGAATGTTGGTGTATTTGATAAAGTCAGCGTCATGATTGTGAGTTTAAAAAGAGAAACCACAGTAGCAATGACTTACCACCGAGTCAGCGTGGAAACGACCGTACGCAACATTTTCGTGCGTATGCACCATTTATACATGAGGCCCCTGGTCTTCCCTTTGTCTCATGCATTAAGTACTTTGGTCACTGCAGAATGACCTGCAGGCAGTGAAACCACTTTATGACAGTAAAAATGTACATTAACAAATAAGTGATTTATCACAGTATAAACAGTCTACTACCCTACAATAATTAAACTGAGTTATTCATTTATGTCATGCTACAGGGACATGTGCAAGGGAGTTCTTAGTTCTCCTTGTTAAAGATCATTTTGACAGTGAGATACATGGATTCCATATATTTCTGCTTTGTGTGTCAGAGGGAGTTACCGATATTAGAACATGTAGAGCTGGGTCCTACTGCATTATGGAAATATTCTGAAGTATATTAATTCATTTAGTCATTTCATTATATCGTGACGGGTATCTTCCACTAAGACTGCAATCTGTATATTAGTTTATTAGCTGGTTGAGGGAGATACAGTGGTACCTCAGTCTTCAAACTTAATTCATTCCGGACTCCGGATCGAATCCTAAAAAGTTTGAGTTCTGATTGAATTTTTCCCATAAGAAATAATGGAAAACCATTTAATTTGTTCCCGTCCCCCCAAAATTACACATAAATTTGTTTTTTTTAAGAATGACACAAAAGGAACAGGATAAAACAAGAAGAACATTTTTTTTTTAATGGCTTCCAAAACGATAAAGGTCTTATCCCAACATTACCCCTGTCCTGCCCAGATCGTCCACTCCTTCCGTGTGTCACGCCCCCTCGTTAACCTCGTCTGGGATCCCCATGTGAACAGCTGTCTCTGGTTGTTGTCATTAGTCCTCTGTATTAAGTCTGTGTTTCAGTTTGTTTCCCCAGTCCAGTCATTGGGTGTGTTTGAATTGCTTACAGCACTGGCTTAAAGCAACGCATTCTGATCCTGACACAATGCATTATGGTTAGATGCATTGTGACCTCTCAACCAGTTGCACAAACTGGAATCACCTGATGACACACCTTTGCCCTTATTAGCTGAAAAGTTTAGTAACACGTTTATATCCTAGTCAGTTTTGATGCATAATCTGCTATTTCTCCCAAATATCACCTAAAGCAGTGAAAAGTGGTTTTCAGTTAATTTACTTGGTAAAATAAAGTTAAATAAAGTCTGTGAAGAAGGCATTCAAGTAAGTATTGCTTTGTAGTATGACTCATTTCCTGGAGCATACAATTTATATTAGGTCAGCATTCACGGTTCGAATTCTGATATTCAGATCGAGTTCTAGGTCAAATTGGTTTGTTCGACTTTCAAGAAACTTTAGTTCTAATGAGTTCGAGAACCGAGGTACCACTGTACTTGAACGGATCCCTTCTGAGGAGCCACACCTTGTGGAGGAAGTGCGGATGCTTTTGACCCAGCTTAGAAGCTGGGTTGCTGGGGATATGCTCCGGCAGGTGACCATAGACTGCGAATTCCTTCCTCCCTTACCGTGTGAGCTGCAGCACCTGCTCACTGAAAAAAAGGAGGACATACTGAGTGTTTCCATAGGGGCTCAATCTTCACCATTTCCTCTACGGTGTGCCGGCAGGAGCCAGGCCCGGCAGTGTCTGCGCCTGATGCCTGTCTGCCTGTTGTGTTTTCTCCTCCCCCTGTGGGTCCTGATCCCCTGGAACTTGTTCCTGCCCTAATTCACATAGCCCCTGCCTGACCATCGGTCCCAGACTATCGGACTAACATCTCCAAGGGGGGAGGAGCTTGAGTGGGATCCCTCGGGGATATCACTGACTGCCCTGGTGAGCCCCTCTAGTGGGTTGCCCCCACTATTTCCCCAGCGTGGCAGATCCCGGCCTGGATCTCGACTCTCCGTGTCCAAAAGGGGGAGAGGACACTTGCGGAGGGGTCGGGTCCCACCCGCCCTACCCCTTGGCTCGCCTTTGGTCCCCATGGCTTTGGCTCGGCAGTCGCCTCAGGTTGCTCTTGTGGCAGTCTTGTTGGTTGCCTTCAGTCCTGCCTCCAGTGGCTTGGCCATCACCTGTGGTGCCCCCTGCATTGGCTCAGCTTTTGCTCCCTTGTCACCTCCTCTGGTGTCTTGTTCGCCTCCCTCCCTCTGTCTTTTTCCACACCCCCTTCATCGTCCCCTCCGGCTCCTATGTTGCAGTTGCCTGCTGCCCCTGCGGCTTCTGCCTTCTGCCAGCCGGGGTTCCCTCTGGCACCTTGCTCTCCACTGCCCTTTGCTTCCCTGCCCCTTGTGTTTGCTCCACCCTTGTTCCCTCCTGGTCCCTTTGATTCTCCTGTTGTCCCTTCCTTGTCCCCCTCCTTGGGTTCTTTGTTTCTGTTTTTGGTGTTCCTGTGCCTCTCGGTGCTCCCCTTTGTCTATCTGTCCTGGTTGTTGTCTTGTTTTGTGTGTCAATCCTGTTTCCCATGGTCTGTTGTTGTTTTTGCTTTTGGTTCCCCAGGTCCTGTCCTGTGCTGTTCCCGGTTCCGTTCCCTCTGGTCCCTTTGGCATGCCCGGTGTTCGCGCAATTGGGGGGGTTCAATCATGACCTGCTTACCCAGTTCGCCTGTTTGCCAGCCCCCTTCTTGCCTCATGTGAAATACCAGTGTTATTAGCTGTTTCTAGTCATTGTTAATTGCTTCCAATTGTGAATTTGCTTCCATGTCCATCTCACTCCTGTCCAGTCATTGACGTTTGTTTGTGTTTAGTCCTGTTTCCCTAAATAAAACCCCATTTACCCAATTACACAGTTGTTTGTGCTGCTTCTCCAGACGTCAATCCATAATAGAGGTTAAAAGACATGAACCAAGGTTAACTGGCTTCTTTAAATGTGTGGCCTGCAATAAACTGGTGTACCACTACCATCTCCTGTGTGCTTCTTTGGGTAGATTTCAGGCTCTCCATGACTCTGAATTAGAGGTTAGTACTGTAGATGACAGGATGCATATGTGTTCATCGGTTTCTCTTATTATGGGCACATTCATTCACTAGAAACCTTATTGGTGAATAAGAAAACATCCTGTGTTTAAACTCTTCACATGCACAAACATAATACTACAAAGAGGAAAAAAATAAACCATGTTAATTAGAAACCTTTATTGCTAAAGGTTGTGCAACTTGAACTACTGTTTTATTTTGAGCTAGCTAGCTAGTACTCTAGCTAGCAAGCAAGCAATGTAAAACACAGCTAGTCGGATGTCAAAAAAAATCAAATGGTCAACATTTCTAATGGTAACACACATTTAGCCACCTACAACTTCTGTATTTTTACAGAAGCAACTAAGCAGTTGGCTCATCAGGGTTTCAGGTTGCGCAAGTTCTCCACCTTTCACGAAAAAGCAGGGAATAATGTAATTATCAATATTACTGACATGAAAATAATGCAAACGGACACATTTATTTTAAGGACTTATAAAGTAGCTTCCTAGTAGCTTATGATATTGTGGTAAACTTTCTGTGCCTTTTGCTTATGTGAGTAGGAATAGAAGTAATCTTTGCCCTTAAAAGCTGCCTTCACACTTAATTTCTTAATTTCAGCTGCTTACTTGCATTGCTTGTCACTTTTACTCCAGTACAGAAAGGTACACAAATAACATTGCTACAATATTAATATATTTTAACAATCATGATATGTTAGCTTTTCAAACAGACGTAAAAAACAATGGAAGTTAAATGCAAGGAATGCTCTTGGTGGCAGCTGAAATTCATAGCCCTCCACATATGGTACTTGTTAGACCTTATACATCTAGTTGTCTAGAAGAAAGAAACAAAATCATTGGTTATTTAAAGAGGATACATTATGCTTTTCAGTTTTTTCCATTGTCCTTTCATATGTTATATAGCTTTATGTGCATGAAAATAGTTTGCAAAATCTTAAGGCCTAAAGTTCACACCAAAGGGAGTAACTGTTACAACAGATACCACTGTTCTCTAATCTGCCTGAAATGCTTTGTTGGAATTCCAGCCCTTACTTCTGTGACATGATGAGGTCTCCTCATAACACAATCCTTATTGGCCACATACTTGCTAGGATCTGTCTGTAGACTGCAAGACAGAACATAAGAAATTTACAAATAAGAGGAGGCCATTTATCCCATCAAGTTGATTTGGGAAGAATTCAAATAGCTTAAAGTTGTTAAAATCTTATCTAACTCTGATTTAAAGAAACCCAAGGTTTTAGCTTGTGCTACACAAACAGGTAGACTATTCCATATCTAACTACATGCTATGTAAAAAAGTGTTTTCTTAAATCCAGTTTAAAAATAATTTGCACCTATGGCCACAAAATCTTGTATTTGGGCGTCCCCTGTCTGGTCCCTTTCAAGTTTTTTTCTTTCTATGGAGTTTTTCCCTGCCACTGTTGCCTATGGATTACTCACTGG
The DNA here is from genome assembly GCA_015164015.2 of Brevimyrus niger. Taxonomy (NCBI): domain Eukaryota; kingdom Metazoa; phylum Chordata; class Actinopteri; order Osteoglossiformes; family Mormyridae; genus Brevimyrus; species Brevimyrus niger. The sequence goes on along the minus strand of JAABNY020000097.1, from coordinate 162,574 downwards.
GAACTTTGGGTGGGGATGATTTAAAGCGTTTTGAGACAATGTAATGTTGTGATAACACGCTATACAAAAATAAATTGTTGTTGTTGTATTTTAACTAATATTAGGTAACTATTTGGTTGAACAGCATCCAGACCTATTAGAATCTTATGTTACTGGATCATGTCCACAATTAGAGTCCTTTGCTCGAGACAATAGATTCAGCTCAACTAACATCTCCTCATGAGATATTCCTCTAAGACCAGAAATCATTCTTGAACCATGTTGAACCCTTTTTAAGACAACAATGTCTTTTTTAAGGTAAGGTGACCAAATCTGTATACAATATTCCAGGTGGGGTGTTACCAAGGAATTGTGTAATCTCAGCATTACCCACCTTGATGTAAACTACACATACCTAGTAATGTAACCCAACATCCTATTGACCTTTTAAGTTGCCAATAGGATTTCCATTAGGCAATTAAACAGGGGCAAAACATGTAGGGCAAACTGACCGATCAGAGCACACTAGGCTGAATGTGGATGGGGCTGAAAGCTCAAACAGAATGTTTCAGACTGTAAAACTCAAGCATGTAAATCTATTCTACTAGACCCAAAAAAATAAAATTATAAAAAAAGGAATAGAGCCCAGTCGGTTCCCTTTAATATTCAGTTAACTGTATGTGTTTGTATATGTGACAAGAACTTCCAAAAATCCATAATTTCCTATCAAAGAAAACTTACTATTTACTATTTAAATACTATTTGTGATTATAATGGATGAACATCTACACAAGCAGAAACCCTCTGATACAACTTGTCGTCCAGCTTTTATTTCACTGTTGTGTGACAAAATGATCTCCCGTAACTGAAATGTAATATTACTTTCAATAAAATCATTCCTCTTTTTTGGCACCATAAACTGTCCCAAAGGATTTGGTGCCATGAATGCTCTGTTACAAAAGCTTCTGTTTGTAGTAGCTAGCTACCCTAACGAGTAAAAAGGGGACCCCTCAGGGAGATCCATCAGTAATCCATGCATTTGAACACCTACAATCCACAAAATGAAAAAAAAAAAATGTTCCAAAGGCACACAGAAACTGTGGTAAGACAACAGACTAGAAGATCGTTCTGTAACTAAACATATTACAAATGAACAGATGATAATTCATTAACACTAATGTACCAGCATTGTCTTGGATAATGTGTTTAAGAGCCCCTCAGTCATGTTTTGTTGTGGTAGGTAATATATGCATATGTAATCAACACCAAGATGTACTTTGTTTTCTCCGTTTTTTGTTATTCTCCTGATTGTTGTCCTTACATGATTATAATAATCGTGTTGGCCTTCCAGTCATACGACTGTTCTCTTTCGATAATTTTCAGTTCTGATAATAACAATAGGAATGAACCATGACTTGATTATTACTGGCATAATTTGGGACTGGGATTTTGATAGTTATAGTAAAGTTAATGGAATACTCTCTTAAGAAGCTAATTTCACTTCATAACAATTAAAATGAACAGAAATTATAGCTTTCTTAACTAACAAGCCAACAAACTTATTTTTACGGGTTATGACTGGTGAGGTAATACATCCTGAGGCAAAGGTTTTAGGAACTACTGCGGTCTATTTTATTGGTACTATAGGTACAGGTTTTTATTCAAATCCAGTAAAAAATTCTCTAGTAGCTTAACAGGGAAATGTTTTTTTCCATGTTATCCTGTAAAATCAATAAATGTCAAAAGATAATTTATCTTTTGGTACTACACCAGGAAAGTGTAGAGGAAAATGGCATGGCAGCCTAATCCTAGAATTCTTTGGGGCTCAGTTACAAGTCAATCTTTGTTGAATTACAAAATATACTGGGAAAGAGAGCAGTAATGTGTGCGTGTGTGATGGCCCCAGCCCTAACAATAGCAGACTAATTCATAATAAAAAAGTCAAGCAGTGGAGTTTTCAGCCAATAACAACAAAATGTGAGGAAAAATTAAATTCAGATTGAACAAAAGGCAGGGAATAAATAAACCTCTACAAAATAATCATAATTAATAACATAAATGCACCTAACTTGGATAAATGCACAAATTTTGACACTTACTAACATCATCAGGTTTTGTGTCATTGTGCAATAAATCACAGTTATAGTATATTCTCAATTTAAAAAAATAAAAAAAAACTTAAATGCATCATTAAAAACTAACATTGTAATTACAGAACAACCCACTAATAAATTTAACATTAACAACAACAGTAATATGGAGATACTCAAAAGCTACAATCATACCACAAAATGAAATATTATGAAAAAGTTTCACTATAAATCATTTTTAGATTAAATCTTTGATGTTATTCTTGTTGTTAATAATCTTCCTTTAGTCACACCTCTGCATTCACTGCATTATTCTCAGCCGATTTTTGCTCACTGTCTATGATTCCGGCCTCGCTCTCTGTATCTCTAAACTGGCGTGGTCTTCCTGTTCAGTGTGTTGGTAGTAGACGCCTCCCTCTCTCTGTCTGCTTTTCCAAGCCTATCCAGGGTGCTCATGCCCCTGTCTCTCTCCATTGTGGATGACAGTAGAGGTGGGGGCTGAGACGATGGGGCAGAGGAGGTTGAGGTATTTAGAGGGGTGTTGGAATTGGAAGAATTCTGGACTAATAAAGGGTTGTTTGACTTGGAGAGAGAAGGCAAAGTACCCCCGAGGAGCACCCCGCCACCACCTCCACCCCCCTCTTTTGGAAAACAATTATGTAGCTGGTACAAAGTGGCTCGATCCATTGTCCCATAGATTGGTGGCGCCCCTAGAGTGCCCAAACCTACCAGTTTGGGATCCCTTGAAAGAGTGTACATGGAAATGTCTCCCCCTAGGGCGGAATGCGAATGGGAGTGAGGGTTGGGTAGGGTGGAGACTGACATGGACCCTGCTGGCCCCTGAGACAGAATCGCTGAGGGGGTTATTCCGAAATTCTTGCCCCCTCCCCCAACAGGGGAGGGGTCACGGGACCGTGAGGGGTCGGTTGAGCGTGAGCTGGAGCGGGAGCGATGGCGGAAGCGGTAGCTGGGCAGGCGCAGCACGGCATGAGTGGTGCTTTTGAAGAGGTCTGTGCGTGAGCGACAGCGAAGCTCCTTGTTCTTCTCAATGTAGATGTTGACGGCCAGCACACCCACCATCTCCGCCAGGATGAAGGACAGGCCCCCAAAGTAAAACGACCAGCCATAGGAGTAGTGCCACTTCTTGTCCTCATCCTTCTTGGGGGAGATGTCGTTCAGCGCTGCTGAGATGTAGACGATGACACCAATGATATTACTGAGGCCTGGAGGATGTGCAGTTTGAGGAACAAGAAGCAGAAAGACATTTTAGGAGAAGAACAGTGGTAGAGTGATCTAATTAGCATGAGGACTGTAAATGAAGGCCTGAGAAAGCCAGAGGGGACACAGACTGCTACATCACCTGCAGCCACAAAGAGAATGCCTGCCCCCAGAATGATGTTTCTCTTGCTCTTGTAAAAGCGACTGGCAGCCACACACACCCCCCCCAGCAGGAGGAGTATGGCACTGAGGATGGGAAAGATGCTGGAAGCTCGCACCACCCCTGCAGAAATGTAATTCCTCAGTCCAAGTTCATTATAATGTGCATACCATTTCCTGGTTCTAACATTACTTAGGAGACTCCATGTTAGTATAGTGTTTCTTCCTGAGATTTGGTGGAAGTCCAAGAATCATCTACAGTCATTGACAAAAGTCTTGTCACATAAGGAAATAGTAACTTCAAAAGGCATATAACTTTATTTCTAGTCAATAAATTGTTACAATAAATGGATCAATTTAATGGCAAGGGCTTTTACATTAATAACTGGGTGCAAAATGAAACAGTCAAAAAGTCCTGATGTTCACAGCTTGTTACAGTCCATAACACTTGTTTTTGCAAGGACAAAAGTCGTCATGTCTTTTAATGATTCAACCAATCACAGATTAGAGGTTCACCTGTGACAAATACTGTAATTATCATAATCCCAGGTGTGTACAAAAAGAACCCTAGCACACCAGACCTTCAATTGAAGTGCAACCTGACTTCAGACTGCTGAGGTGGCAGAAATCGTTAGTGTATCCAAACGTCAAGATGATTAAAAAAAGATATAAAGAAACTGGTGATGTTCATGACAAGCCCAGGTCACGCAGACCCCGTAAGACAACTCTTTAAAAGGACCCTTTGATGTTTCGAAAGTCCAGGGCCAACCCTTTTTCAACTGCAGCAGAGCTACATCAGAACTTTTTACCAGAAACTGCTGTGTCTACAAGAACAGTTTCTTGAATTCTCGCACGCAGTGGTCTCCATGGCCGACTTAATGCTCATAAATCAGCATTAATGAGAACACAACAAAAAAAGCGTGGTGAATTTGCCAAGGCCCACAACTTGCAGCAAGGATGGACAGTGGCAAAGTGGCAGAAGGTTGATTTTTCTGATGAATCATCCATTGAATTGCATACCAAATGCCGCATATACTGCAGGAGACCTATTGGAAGCATGAACCCATGAAGCATGCCGCATGAACCCAAGATTCACTCAGAAAACAGTCAAGTTAGTTGGAGAAAAGATCATGGTTTGGGGTTACATCCAATACGGGGCTGTTTGAGAGATCTGCAGAGTGGATGGCAACATCAACAGCCTGAAGTATGAAGACATTCTTGCTGCCAATTACATTCCAAACCATAAGAGAGGGCAAATTCTGCAGCAGGATGGTGCTCTTTTCTCATCCTTCAGCCTCCACTTTGAAGTTCCTGAAATTGAAGAGGATCAAGGTGCTCCAGGATTGGCCAGCTCAGTCACCAGACATGAACATTATTGAGCATGTCTGGGGTAAGATGAAGGAGTGAGGCTTGGAAGACCAAACCAAAGAATCTAGACAAACTCTGGGAGTCCTGCAAGACTGCTTTTTTTTCCATTCTAGATGACTTCATCAACAAGTTATTTCAGTCATTGCCAAGACATATGGATGCGGTCTTCCAAGCTCATGGAAGTCATGCACGATATTAATTATTTTTTTCCAAGGCACAATGACTTTATGTTCTGATGTTATTGTAGTATGTTTGTGTATTCTAAATAACATATATGTATATACAAGACTTTTGTCCAGGCAAAAGTTGACCTTTCTGTCCTAATTACATGACAAACTCAATGAATAATACAAAACTTTATTTTGGTATAATAAGCATAATCTAGAGAGCTTTGCCTTTGTTATAAGCCTTTTTTGATACCAACTGATTAACTATGGGTTAAGTTATTATTTGTTGTTCCTAAGTTGGTTAAAAGACAAGACTTTTGTCATGCAATGTATTCCATCTTAAAATTTCACATGGAGTCATTTCACTGGTTTTAAGTGCTACATGCTAATCCCTTATGTCCCTGAGGCTAGCCAGCTTCTTCAGCTGCCTTGTCATTAATATCAGTTGAAAAGTGTTATTGACGCTTTAAATCCTGACTCTCTTACGTAGGAGATATTCTGCCCCATCGTGGTCATAGTCAGCATCTTCTGGAAAGTGATTTATTTGTGAACACACGCCTCTTTTCAACCCTAAAAGAAAGAGAAAGAAACAGGTTTGTTGCAGCATGTCAACGGCAGACTTGGACAACATGTAATTTCGGTATATTTCAATGTTACATTTCAGTATCTTCCAGTGTGTCATTTCAGTCTTGCAATGCTCTTTGACACTTTTGTGTATTGGGAAGCAGTTACATATTTGCCAGAACTGCCTCATCCCCACTGCTGCCAAGCTCAGACATAAGTGAACTTTTTTACAGTAACATTTGTGAAATGATGATCTATTGGTTGGCAGGGCTTTCAGTTAAAAGCAGGCAGAACAATTGTGAAACACTCTAATTCTGCCTGTAATTTAAACTGGAAGCTGTAGTTCTACTTAACAACAGTGAATGGGCCAGGTTATTAAATGTGAATACAGGCAATGTCGTTTTTGACAATATTTACACTGTTACTCTGTTTTAGAAAGATTTTTAATAACATTCCTATGAACATGAGATATACCAAATAAATGAAAAATGCAAATGTAAAAGGTTAAAAAGTACAGAACAGATAAGTGAACTCGGAAAGAATTAATTATCACAATGTAGATCAAGTATAGCATAGGTAATATTGTAAATGACAGGTTTCTTTTAAGAAAATTACAATCTTTTCAGATGAGTGCAATATTAAATGAGAGTTCTTTGACTTTTTCAGGGCAGCTGAATGACCGTTATTGACTTAAGTTTGTCATACCAGCCTGTGATCTGTAATCAGATCTGTGGTCACTCTTTATTGGCAGAAGGGTGCATGGTTGTCTGAATTATAGCTAAGCTATATGCATGACAGAGTCAAAAAGAAACATACACACATAATTCATATATTCCTAACATTGTGGGGACTCTCATTCATTTTTAAAGGCATAACCCTAATCATAATTATGATAACCCTAACCCTTATTACACAGTCCTAATCTTAACTATAAGTTTCCAAACAAAACACACGGCATTTGACAATTTTAGTTTCTTGATTGCATTGATGGATTTTATTAAAACAGAGATTTATATTATAGGGACCTGAAAAATGTCCCCACAAGCTAACAAGAGACAGGTTTTACCATATTGTAAGGACACTTGGTCCCTACAATGTGGTAAATACAAACACGCAGACACAGACAGACAGACACACACACACACAATATATATATATATTAGAACTGTCAAAATTAACAGGTTAACGCTGATTAATCAAACCATCATCATGATTAATCTGATTAAAATTTTTAACGCAATCTGCAGGGCAGAATGACTCAAAATCCCTGAAATCTCTCTGTCAATCCATTTCGGGCAGTTTTAGTGCATTCCATTTGCCCGTCAGAACTTGTATTCCGAGTCATATTCCGGAGTTTTGAAACTGGAAGTGACGACATGCGCGCTCCCGTTTTTTTCAGAGATCCGAGCAGCTCGGAGCAGCACAGAGGATCCCAAATTCAGAATCCAAGATGACTGCGCTCTTTATCAGCAGAAGAGAAAGTTGTAGTTTTATCCTGTTTAAGCACCATGTTTCATTTTTGCCTACCTCATATAATGATGAGAACAACAAAAACACGAGATACCGGCTCAGACATTGTCCGGTCAAACAAGGTGTGCGTCAGGTGCTGGGGAACCAGAGCACCCTGATGTAAAGTGGGCTACTGGAACTAGACGGAAATGGACAAGAAGCGAGAACCTAGATCTGTTGGAATGCTACTACTCCAGTAACCCTAGCCAGAGGGGTTACATGCAGAGAATGCGGGAAGAATGGTTACTATGAACCCCGCACTCAACACTAACTGCCAAACAACTAGCATCTCAGTGTTCCAATATCCACAAACAGCACCTGCTATCACAACTTGCATTAACTTGAGATTGATGAGATACAACATAAATGCTATGGCAAGGGGGAGCCAGGATACAAGGCCAGGGAGGTAACTGCCTATCCAGAGACTGGGTATGAAGCCCCATTAATGATAAGGGAGTTAGCACTGAATGAGGCAGCAAAGGCCTTGAGAGACAAGATCACAGTTCAAATGAACACCAGGCAACCCCGATGCCAACTAAAACGGTGAAGTACCATCAGAAATCCTTGAAGATGTTAATGCAGCACTGAGGACAATTCCTACAACTACCATCACTGAAACCAATGAACTGATATACACTTCGGCAGCAGTGATCCTTGAAATGCTTGGCTATAAGAGCAGGAGCAACCATGAAAAACAATACCCACCATGGAAAAGAAGGCTGCAGGCTTAAATCAAAGCCTTATGGATAGAAGTGAGCCAACAACAGAGCTCCAGAAAGGTGCCTACACACGCCTACAGGCAGATACCTGAAGCACTAGAAACTGTCAAACAAAGACTCCAACCCTTGGCCAGCCGCCTAAAGAGATATACGAGAGAAAGTGAAGCCAGACAAATACACTGGCTCTTCTCGACCCAACCAGCTAAGGTGTACTTTCAGTGGCAGGGTAACAGCAGCAGAGCAGACCCACCAAGGCTGGAGACTGAACAGTACTGGAAGGGCATATGGGAAAAGGAGGCATCACACAGTAGTGATGCACAGTGACTAGCCTCTCTGAGACAAGACCACAGCAACGTCCCTGAGCAAGACCCAGTATCCATCACTGTGGCAGATATCCAAGAAAGACTCTCAGGTATGAAAAATTGGATAGCACCTGGACCTGACATGATTCATACCTACTGCCGCACTTCATGTGCGCCTGGCAGTTCAAATGAACCAGCTGCTAGAAGATGGGACTCACCCCGAATGGAATTGAGGGGCGCACAATCCTGATCCTCAAGGACCCCTCAAAGGGCACAGTCCCATCCAACTATCGTCTAATAATCTGTATCCACACAACATGGAAGCTCATATCAGGCACCATAGCGACTGAGATAAGTGGGCACATGGATTGATACATGAGCACAGCACAGAAGGGCATTGGCAGGGATACCAGAGGAGCCAAACATCAGCTGCTGATAGACTGAACAGTCGCTCAAGACTGAAAAGCCGGACACACCAACCTGTGCACAGCCTGGATTGATTACAAGAAAGCCTATGACTCAATGCCACACTCATGGATCATTGAATGCATGGAGCTATACAACATCAACAGGACTCTAAGAGCCTTCATTGCAAACTTAATGGAGTTGTGGAAAACCTCCCTCGAGGCCAATGGCAAGCCAATTGCACAAGTCTCCATCAAATGTGGCATATACCAAGGAGATGCCCTGTCCCCACTGCTGTTCTGCATAGGGCTGAACCCCCTCACCCAAATAATCAACAAGACTGGCTATGGATACCGACTCAAGAATGGAGCCACAGTAAGCAATCTCCTCTACATGGATGACATAAAGCTGTATTCCAAGAGCGAGCGAGACATCGACTCACTGATCCACACCACCAGGATCTAGAGCACCGATATCGGAATGTCATTCCGACTTGAGAAGTGTGGAGGATGGTGACAAAGAGAGGGAAGGTAGTCCAAACAGAAGGGGTCTCACTCCCAAAAGAAACAATAGCACACATTAAGGAAACCTACAATGTCGTACAAGCTACAAGAATTTTATCATTTGTTATGTACAGTGTCCTTGAGTGTCTTGAAATGTATTATTATTATTATTATTATTAAGTACCTTGGTATTCCACAAGCAAATGGCAACCTAAATGTTGCCGCAAGGCAAGTCAGCTCAATGGCAAGAACAAGATTCGGGCAATAAACAGCTATGCCCTGCCAGTAATCAAATACCCTGCAGGAGTAATAAGCTGGCCAAAGGAAGAAATACAGACCACAGATAATAAGACACAGAAGCTCCTAACCATGCATGGAGGGTTCCATCCCAAATCCAGTACCCTGAGACTGTACACTAGCCGACAGGAAGGAGGCCGAGGACTAGTGAGCGCCACTGTCCAGGATGAAACAACCAAGATTCATAAGTACATCAGGGATAAGACACCAACAGATGACGTGCTTAGTGAATGTCTCAGACAATGGCAAACAGAGGAAGAGGCACTGGATATACCATCATGGGATATACCCCTACATGGAATGTACCATCGGCAGATAACTGAAGTGACTGATATCAAGAAATCCTACCAATGGCTAGAACTAAATGGTCTAACAGAAGCACTCATGATGGCTGCACAGGAGTAGGCCCTGAACACCAGAGCAACAGAGACTAAGATCTAAGGTGGTAGAGAATGAGCGAGCAAAGATCCTGTGGGACTTACAGATTCAGACCGACAAAATGATAATGGCGAACCAGCCCGACATTGTGGTGGTGGATAAACAGCAGTGCAAAGCCGTCGTAATTAATGTAGCAATACCAAGTGATAGCAACATCAGGAAAAAAGAACAGTGAAGTACTAGGAACAGCTAAGATACTGCACAGAACCCTCAAGCTCCCAAGAGGACCCGAGCTTAAAAAAAGGATGAGACCACCCGTGGAGGATGAGGAAGAACATTATATACACACACACACACACACACACACACACACACATATATATATATACACTCACCTAAAGGATTCTTGTTGTGGTATTCCGTTCAGCATTCAACACCATAATACCACAACAACTCATCTGCAAACTTGCCAAACTGGACCTCAGCACCTCCCTCTGCAACTGGCTGCTAGATTTTCTTAGCCAAAGGTCACAAGTAGTATGTGTCGGCAACAGCACCTCGAGCAGCATCACTCTGAGCACAGGGGTCCCACAAGGCTGTGTGCTTAGTCCTCTGCTCTTCAGCCTGCTGACACATGACTGCACACCAACCTACAACTCCAATCACCGTGTGAAGTTTGCAGATGACACAACTCTGGTGGGGCTCATCACCAAGGGTGATGAGACTCACTACAGGAAAGAGGTCGACCTTCTGACCATGCGGTGCAAGAACAACAACAGAGATCAGTGATGGGGTTAACAACAGGGATCAGTGTTTGGCCCACTACTGTTAAATCTATATAAGCTACCACTCGGTAATATGATTAGAAATTATAGTGTTAATTTTCATTGTTATGCTGATGATACACAATTGTATCTATCTGTCAAACCTGGTGATGCATCCCAGCTCTC
>JAABNY020000097.1:139103-151866 GCA_015164015.2 Brevimyrus niger | reverse complement strand
GGCAGAAATGTAAAGCACATTGAGACAATGTAATGTTGTGATAATGCGCTATATAAATAAAATTGCATTGCATTGCAAATGTTGGCCCATATTGATAGGATAGCATCTTGCAGTTGATGAAGATTTGTTGGATGCACATCCAGGGCACAAAGCTTCCATTCCACCACATCCCAAAGATGCTCTTTTGGGTTGAGATCTGGTGACTGTGGGGGGCATTTTAGTACAGTGAACTCATTGTCATGTTCAAGAAACCAGTTTGAACTGATTCGAGCTTTGTGACATGGTGCATTATCCTGCTGGAAGTAGCCATCAGAGGATGAGTACATGGTGGCCGTAAAAGGGATGGACATGGACAGAAACAATGCTCAGGTAGCCCGTGGCATTTAAACGATGTCCAATTGGCACTAAGGGGCCTAAATTGTGCCAAGAAAACATCCCCCACACCATTACACCACCACCACCAGCCTGTGGTAACAATGCATAATGTATCCATGATCTCATTCTGTTTACACCAAATTCTGACTCTACCATTTGAATGTCTCAATAGAAATCGAGACTCATCAGACCAGGCAACATTTTTCCAGTCTTCAACTGTCCAATTTTGGTGAGCTTGTGCAAATTGTAGCCTCTTTTTCCTATCTGAAGTGGAGATGAGTGGTAACCGGTGGGGTCTTCTGCTGTTGTAGCCCATCCGCCTAAAGGTTGTGCGTGTTGTGGCTTCTTAAATGCTTTGCTGCATACCTTGGTTGTAACGAGTAGTGATTTCAGTCAAAGTTGCTCTTCTATCAGTTTGATTCAGTCGGCCCATTCTCCTCTGACCTCTAGCATCAACAAGGCATTTTCACCCACAGGACAGCCACATACTGGATGTTTTTCCCTTTTCACACTATTCTTTGTAAACCCTAGAAATGGTTGTGCGTGAAAATCCCAGTAACTGAGCAGATTGTGAAATACTCAGATCGGCCCGTCTGGCACCAACAACCATGCCACGCTCAAAACTGCTTAAATCACCTTTCTTTCCCATTCTGACATTCAGTTTGGAGTTCAGGAGATTGTCTTGATCAGGACCACACCCCTAAATTCATTGAAGCAACTGCCATGTGCTTGGTTTATTAGATCATGACCTTTTTTGCTCACTGGCCAATGTGGCTAGTGGATTTCCGGAGTCATTGTCATTCAGCCTTTTTACTTGCCACAGTTTTGTTACCAAAAATACCACAGTTTTTTCTTCACCATGATACGGTAATGTTTGTTAAATCTAGATTTACTTATGAATGACAGCACAAAAGCAAGACCCCTCGCTCGCTCGTTTCCATACTCCCTGCAGTCCTGGCAGTGCATGGTGTTTTTAATTCTAATTTCCGTTTCTCATTAAACTGTCTTACCTTCCTCTTATCTTGTTCCTCTTGTTTATTTACAACAGTACCAGCAGGGTCTGAAACACCAGTTATATACCGCCACATAATATTGTCCAAGTAGACCTATCAGTTGAGAGTAACTTTACAGCTTCTTACCGCAGGTTATCACTGCTAACATAAACGTTAACACACGTTCTAAACAAGTTGTATCAGAATATTGATATAGGTGCTCATGGGAGTTTTATACCAGTTAATTATACATTACACATGGCTCTTTACGTATAAAACTCCGTAGCACCACTTCCACAGATAAGTTGGATGGTATAGTATGTGCGACCGATTTAATTAGCCACAAATGAGACCTAGTGCTTAAATAGGATAAAACTACAACTTTCCCTTCTGTTGATAAAGAGTGCAGCCATCTTGGATTTTGAACTTGGGATCCTCTGTGCTGCTCCAAATTGCTCGGATCTCAGAAACGGAGCACACATGTCGTCACTTCCAGCTTCAAAACCAAAATACTACTCGGAATACGTTTTTTGAGTGCACATCGAACGCACCAAAACTGCCCAAAATGGGTTAACAGAGAGATTTCAGTCATTCTGCGCTGCAGATGGGTTAATTGCGTAAAATTTTTAAATCAGATTAATGATGATAATGGATTGATCCACGTTAACCCATTAATTTTGACAGCCACAATATATACAGTATATAAGCACGACGACCCACCTCAGATCTGAGGTATATAGACATATAGATGAAGATGACGACTGCATTGGTGCTGATACATGGATGGATAGATGGACGGATGGGAAAAATGAAGGAAGTTTAAATGGTCACATATTGGCTTTTCCAAGGATGTCCACAAAGCTGCTAATAAAACAAAACACACACACACACACACACACACACACTCACACAAAGAGTACAAAGAAGAGTCACAAGTGAACTTCACAAGTGCAATTATGCATTTACTCAGGACAGTGAAATGATAAACACAAGCAGCATGATAATGATATTTAAATTAGCAAAGACACCGCAACGTTGCAGTTGCTGTTGTAGTTACAGGTAATTTTATATGTTAACATTGAATTGGCACAAACAGAAGGTGTCTGCCATCTATTTAAGATGCATACAAAATATGCTAAATAAACATAATCCAAGACAGCTGTTTGTGAGTAAACCATGTTATAAAGCAAAACAATACTAACTTATTATGTTAACAGATTTTTTTGTATTTTTTAAAATTGTTTTCCATAAGGCTTTATATTGTCAAAACAATATCAACAGCTATAATTGTGCTTTTCACATGCTATTTTTCTTTTTTTTTAATTACTGGCAGTAATGAGTTCTGATGTGCTTTGGCAGCATATCCTATCCACCATACCCTGGACCTGAGTGTCAATTTTTAAAGTTTGACCCTTGGGATGTTTTCAAGGCGCTACTTTCCTCCCAACGTTTATGCTACTCTTGGCTAAATTTCTGCCTCAGGCGCATTCTGAAGGTACACTCACTATCCACTTTCTTGGCATGTTCAGTAGGGATGTAGCGATACACTCAACTCTCAATTCAATACTAAGTTTTTCAATACAATTTTCTCATGATTCTTTTAGCAGAATGAGCAACAGACAAATTTATTCAAAAATATTCCTTTAGTTATCATTTTAAACTATGCAAAATGTGTCCTCTTATTAACAGTGCAACTAAAATTGAATAAAATACTGTTTTTTAAAAAGTCCCAAATCAAAATAAGTAAATCTTGGAAAAAAATTTTCAAATAAACTAAGGCTTGCATGTGCATCTCTTTATCGTGGGTTACCCTTTTAATAATCTTCGCTCAGCTCACTGTGGTGCCGGTGGACATGCTATTTCTGTATTTTATCAGTCTTTTACAATGTTTGCATGCTTTTTTTTCTTGTCTGTGCTTTTCTAACCGTTTTCGTTTGTGATTACCGGTAAGCTACAATGCTGCCACATCGCCATTTCAGATTAGGTGGTGTGTCCAGTCCATCCATTTTCTGAAACTGCTTAATCCCAACTGGGGTTGCTGGGGGGACTGAAGCTTATCACGGGAACAAGGGGCACAGATGAGAACCAACCCCTGGCAGTCGCTACATACCTCTCTCTTAGCTGTCCATCATGTCCGATGACAATGCTTGCTCTGGGGAGTGGGGGGCAGGACTGGGGGGGAAACAATGGTTTTGGAATTGGTGCCACTTCATATGACTGTGGAGGGCGATTCGGGTGCGTCTTTCTGTTAATTTTTGAAGAAAAATGCTATTAATTTTTTCGGTTTCCTGAATACGAATGGATTTCCAGGTTAGTCTACTCAGTGCTAGCGATTCAAGTTGGCTCAGGTTGATGTTACAAGACTTCAGAAATTCCTCAGTATAGTCCTTATAGCGCTTTCTTTGCCCGCCAGTAACCCGCCTGGAAATATACAGCTGCCCGTAAAAAGTTTGGCAGGGAAGACAATGGCCGGGCATACGAATGATGTGGCCAATCCAGCGCAGATGCCTGTTTGTCAGGGTTACTTTTATGCAGATGGTATTGCTTAATGACAGAATGTCCATATGAGGGATTCGTTCTTCCCAAGACAGATTGAGAATTTTTTGCAGTCACCTATTATGAAGCATCTCCAAACTGTTTATTTGACACCTGTATACCTGTATGGGGTACATGTTTCTGCCCCATAGAGCAAAGTGGAAATGCAGACCACATTGTAGAGTGAAATTTTCGTGCTGATGTTCAGATTTTTGGTGTCAAATACCCTTTTGCTGTGATTTATTTCCATGTCAACAGAATAGTCAGATGTGGGCGTTGAACCAAGAGAGGTGAAGTGACGGACAAGGCTAAGAGGGCACCCATGAATATGGAAGCTGGGTAATGAAGGGGATTGAGTGATGTGTTGAGCCATAATCTCAGTTTTCTTGATATTGACCTGAAGACCAAAGGATTGATACCAGACTAGAGATAGTATCTAGTGCATGGAGATTAGACTATGCGCCATGACATGACTATGCGTCATTAGCATACTGGAGCTCATGTTTTGTCTTTGTTTATGTCTGGAACCTGCGGATGTTAACCCTCTGGGGCTGAGTATGTTGTCGACGACATTGCGTAAATAAAGATGAGTGTAATGGCAAAACAAATATATAAAAAATTATTTATTTGCCATGAATTAGGTTTATGATCTTTGAAGAAATGTGTGATCATGCCCCAGTCAGTGAAAGTGTGTTTCCTACCCCTAGGCTCCAGAGGGTTAAACAGGCTACCATCAAGGCTATATTCTATGTGAATACTATTCCCTAAGGGAATGGACGTGTAGTTGCTACCAGGAGGAGGTTGAACAGAACTGGTGCTAGGACACAGCCTTAGTTCACCCCAACTTTTACCCTGAAGGGCTCTGAATGGAGCCCCCCTATGAGAACTCTGGCTTATATTCCATCATGAAGTTGCTGAAGGATGGAGAGAAACTTGGGTGGTACTCCAAGTTTATGAAGCTGTTTGCAGAGCATCTCACGGTTCACAGTGTCAAATGCTTTGCTGAGGTCAATAAAGGCTGTGTAGAGGTCTCTTTGCCATGGTCTACTCTTCTCAAGTAGCTGCCGCAAAACAAAGATCATATCAGATGTAGATCTAGACTTCCCGAAAGCCACTTTGCGTTTCAGGGAGAGTGCATTCTGAGATGTACACCATCAAACAGTTCTTTCCCAGCATTGGAGAAAAGGGATATTCCTTGTCTGTTACGACAGTCTGCTCTGTCCCCTGTTGTATTTCTTCCACTTTTTGCAACCACCAGGTGTCTTCCATGGTCCGTAAAGCCTGTTGGGTTGTAGCTTTAGCCTTGGTGAAGATTGATTTCAGGATGGAGGATCCCAGATTGGAAAGGGGAGCTTTGTGTACATTACATTTTTCTTGTCAGTAGACCACAACCCCTGAATCTCACTGTCAGCTGCCTGGTCTGCTGCCATTAGTGCATAATCCACATTGAGATGGACAGAACCAACCACTGAAAGGCAATTAGGCACCACATTGTGTTTGGCAGCAACATCATCGATGTCTGTAGTGAACTTAGAAATGAATGCCAGCTGATGCTGCTGATGTGCAGACCAAACATCTCAAATTTTTCTAATGATGGCCACCAATGGCTTGTGATCCACAAAAGCAGTGAATGGGCGCCCTTCTAACAAGAAGTGCACAGCTAAGTACGGACCAAGGAGCTCATGGTCAAAAGCACTGTACTTGCGCTCATTCGGGCACAACTGATGACTGAAAAAGGCCAGTGGCTGCCATTCCCCATTCACCAGTTGCTCTTCTACTGCGCCCACAGTAACATCGGAAGCATCTGTAGTGATGGCAATGGGAGCATCCAGCAAGGGGTAAGCTAGCAATGTAGCATCCACCAAGGCCTGTTTAGTATTATGGAATGTCATGACACCACTCCGGAGTCCACTCAACCACTGCCATAGAAGAAACATCCATAATGCGGGCAGCCCCAGCAATGAAACGATGGCAGAAGTTAATCATTCCCAGAAAGGATTTGACTGTGACTGGCCGTGGGAAATCCTATACAGCAACAATTTTCTCAAGGAGAGGCACTGCCCCCTTCGAGGTAATGTGGGGGCCAAGAAAATCAACAAAATGGACACCAAACTGACACTTGGAAAACTTTCACAATTAACCCATGAGCACTGAGATATAATTCCCGACGATGAGTCAAATGCTCATCCAAACTGGTGCTGGGAACTAAAATGTCGTTGAAATTAATAAAAAAGGCATGTCCCACACAACACTCTCCATCAAATGCTGAAAAGTTTGAGCTGCGTTCTTGAGCCCAAAAGGCATTTTAAGAAAAGAAAAGGCATCATATGAAGAGAAGAAGACCAGTGTCAGAACACTGAACAATCCCCAAACACGTCGCAAACTCCTCTTTGGCGACAAAAACACCAGACAGGTTGGAAGGGCCAGCCCCGCTGAGTGTGCACAGAAAAGAGCAAAAAGTCTATGCATTTATTAGGCACTTTTTAAAATCCACCAGCAAGGGTCATTTTTAACATCCACCAGCAAGTTGTTGGCACAAAAAAAGCTCACCACCCGCAATGCTATGGCATTGTCCAGTGCAGCAACAACATAATAGTATTTTGTGTCATCCTGCGTGGTGCCCCGGACGGTGAACTGGGCTTCGGCCTGTGCAAACCACACAGAGGCATTTTCACGCCAGAAGTCAGACAGCCACACTTACACATATGTAGATTTCAGGGTCACCAATGTGGCGAGGGGAAAAAGACAGGAAGCAGTTGCTTAGTCCATAAAAGGGATGAAGCACCTTTTTATTAGTAACAAGAAAAAGAAGCAGAGAAAGGAAGGATCTGGTTACCGCCGAGATAAAAAAAAATGGTTTGACGCCTTACAATCTTTTGTGCACAGTAGGGAATACTGTGTAATAGTTCAGTGATCATTGGGTGCCTGTTGTGGTCTTTCTACTTACAACTGCACGTGAAGCATGCTGGGACATGCGCCCCGCCAGTGCTACACTAGTATAATAAAAGGAATCTGGTCGAGGAATCTGCTTGTCGCCCACATTTTGTATGTGAACCAATGCATTTTTTTCACTAAATTTTTGATTGCAAACCAAATTGTTTGTAGACCATAGCGTTTCTGAACCACAGGCACCACTGCACAGGCATCTATCAATCTATCTATTTTAAATTATTCTTTTTGAATTTTCTAAACATTCTCAAATATTCAAGGACAATGACAGCACACACACATAAGACAAATGACAGCAAGTAATTTTAACGCAGATGACTGATCATAAACAGCACGCATGGATAAGGTCAGTACAGCAGGTACCATATCCTGAAAGTGACTAAGTCTCCACTAAATGACAGCAGGTAAAATATCCTACTAACAACCGAGTCCCCATTAAATGACAGCAACTGTGATGCACGGTTTCTTTCTCATCATCAGTTGACACTGAGGCCTGCAAGCACTGTTTATGTGATGTGGAAACAGTACATGTGCTATAGTACATGTTACAGCAGCATCTGTGTGACTGGCCTGAGGGATACCTGTTAGGGTCCATAATGTTGGGGAAAACTGCTGACATAAGTGGATGTCTCTGGCAACATTCTCAGTCTCAAAAGAGAATAACTCATGCATCCTGACCTAAATGTCCACTGACCTAAAATATACTGACCTCTAAACTAAGCTGCAAATCAGAGCTAGAAAGTTTAGGTGCAGAAACTACAAATCCAGACTAATTTTATTTCAATAAACCAGTTTAGCACTTTGTAACTGTGAATCTTTATTATTCAACTGGTTGGGTGAAACTAAATTTTGGTATGGTTTATACTTTCTGGACCTGAATTTCCTACCTTTGCAGCATAAGGTATACATTCTGTCATCAAATCAAAACCCCAAAGCTTGTTTTTTAACAGCATTTTCTTATTTTAAATCCAGCATTTAATGTACTCTGAAGATAAAATACAAAGAAAGTACTGTTCAGCTCAAAAACCATTACCAACCCCAACCAATGTGATGTATACTAACTAAGGGATATCAAAATGCCTCCTGACCTTCCAGGCAGCAAATTCTCCAGAGGCCAGAGTGGGTGAGAGCACCGGGGTCCTTCTTGTCCTTGTTCTGTGGGTCTTCCTGTGAGGAGTTGGCAGTGCTGTTGCAAATGAAGGCTCGAGCATACAGCCAATAATCAGTGCCAATGGCCACAGTCATCAGTCCAAAGGCTGCAAAGGCTCCCACGGTGGTGAGGAGGATCTGGATCCCCTTCTCACACCACACCATGGCTGGTGGACAGGTTGGGAGAGGAAAGAGAGTAAACAGAGGGCTTTAGACAAAGAAACTGCACTGTGCTAATGTGTGGGAGAGGATGGCAGGGTGAGTGAAAAAAATACAGAAATGAATAGAATGTGGCAGAGAGATGAACAGTTTACTGTAAAGACCATTAAGACCACTTTGGTCACATAGTGAGTCACACACACACACACACACGCAGTGAGATATGTGCACAAATTATTCTACCGCATATGGCCTGTAAGGACTACATCCACAAACACCTGCAAACAAGGGTCATCCAGCGCAGATCAGTGAAACAATTCAAAAGACAAAGGGAGAAAATCTGGGCTACCTAGACAAAAATGTATGTCACAACAGCACTGATTCTCAAGCTTGAGAAATCATACAGAGAGGGCAACTGCTGCTTGCCAATTGAAATTTAATCTCTTGAAAATATTTCTGATGAATGAATTATATACACTCAACAGACCTTTGTCTTTAAAGCATGATGCACTATGATTTCTTGATGGGAACAACTGACTCTGTTTTTAGGTCACATGTTGACTCAAAGAAAGCTAGCTAACTGAAGCACAGAATGGGTTAATAAAATTTTAAATATAGATGCTCCTCTACTTACAAACTTTCAACTTATGAAAAGTATGATGGCAACCCAGAACACCGCCGGGCCATCCTCATGCAATGTGGTCTCTACTTAGAAGAACATCCCGATCGCTTCACTGAGGAGACGGCGCAAATCAGGTTCGTGATTTCTCTACTGACAGGAAGAGCTTGTGACTGGGAAATCGCCCTGTGGTCGGATGACAGCCCTCTCCAGGAGTTGGCGTAGGATTTCCAAGCCGCTTTTAAGGAGAATTTTGACCACCCCACAGTGGGAGGTACAGTAGCCTGGGTGAACGTCTGGTGGACCTACATCTGGGGAACCGGATGGTGGTGGAATTCTTCTTGGAGTTCTGAAAGATTACAGCCAGATTACGCTGCCTCCAGATTCTCTACCGAAATGCCCTAAACCCTGAGATTCAAGATGAACTCATGTCCAGAGGCTCTGGGATCTCCTACGAGGATTTCATCGGGCTGTCGGTCATCCTCAACAATAGCCTCCACAAACGATGCCGCCATAATTCCTAACCACCGGCAGACCCATGTCCTGTTCCAGCTGAGGATCCCGAACCGATGCAGCTTGGAAGATCCCCACTCACCCCAACTGAGTGGAGGCATTGCACTGTTCAAGGCTTGTGCCTATACTGCAGTGGACCTAGACAGACTCTCCACTCCTGTCCGGTTCGCCCTTTCCACTCGGAGCCATCATCAAAGGTAGGCCATTCAGTATTTTGGGAGATATCACAGGTACAGTTAACGGTGCCCATCAAAGTTGCTTTTGCAGGGGAATCACAATTGGTAAGGGCTCTGATCGACTCAGGAGCCGCAAACAATTTCATGGAACTGGCTTTAGTGCAGAAATTGCAGATTCCTTTACAATCCCTTGCCAGCCCTATCTCGGTGTTAGGAGTTATCAGGGAACCCTTTCCTCAGGATCCTCAGTTTACCCATTGCACATGCTCCATCACTCTGTGAGTGGGTGTGTTCCATACTGAGAATCTAATCTTCCCAGTACCAAAGACCCCATCATCCTGGGCCTACCGAATCTGCTGGTCTTCTGGGGAATTTGTGTCCTAGACTCCACAATGCTATTTTGATTGTTTTGCTGTGCCCTGTTGTGCTTCTTTAGTGGAAAGCCCAGCCCCAGAGAACCTTCCCGATGAATACGCAGATTTCCATGATGTCTTTAGCAAGTCCCTGGCCTTCCATCTACCTCCGCATCATGAGTGCAATTGCGTGATCGACCTCATTGAGGAGGCTCCACTACCGAAAAGGAGGTTCTATCCCATATCTATCATTGAGGAAGGGGCTATGGAAGAGTATGTCTGTGAAGCTCAACAGGTGCAATTTTTAGGGTACATTCTCCACTGCAGAGTCGTGGCTATGGATGAATGGAGGGTGACCACGATCAAGGGCTGGCTACGACCCCGTATGGTAAAATAATTACAGTGATTTCTGTAATTCGCTAATTTCTACCGTAGGTTTGTACGAGGCTTTAGCCAGGTGACCTGTCAGATCCCGTCGGCAGGACCGTGGGGCCCAGAGGGTTAATGAACACACACCAACCCATTCCGGATGCCCACCTGGACGATGGTATGTACCCCCCTCGCAGTCCATACCTCACGTAGCACCGGACAACCGGGAACCTCCGCGACTCTCCGACTGGTGGCATAACAGTACTGGCGGCCAGGATGGAGGAAAGATGTAGAGCAATACGTTGTGTCCTGCCCAGAATGTGCCCAGCTTAAAGCATCACACCAGCCACCCACATGGCTCCTTCATCTCCTGTCAATCCCGACACATCGTATATACCCATAGACACACTTGTACAATGAAACTAGGGACATCATTGCTAAAGATCTGAAAGCTGCTAACTTTGTTGCTTTGACTACAGATATGCATAAACATGACTGCTTATATGTCTGTGACAGTCCATTATATTTCAGAGGATTGGAAGCTAGAAGCAAAATGCCTGGAAACAACATTTATTCCAGAGAATCACACTGCACAGGTACTGGCTGAGGCGCTGTCAGATGCCATGCAAGATTGGAACATAGAACAGAGTACAGTTTCATGCATTACAACTGACAACGGAGCCAATAATGTTGCGGCCATATGAGGGCTCAGATGGCCATGGCTGAACTGTTTTGGCCATAAATTGAATGTGGCAGTGAATTCACTACAAAAGGAGAAACAAAACAAAAACTGATTGCGCTCTTGGAATCTGTTGCAATATTAATGCGGCATTTTCTCACAGCTGGAAGAGGCGACAAGAGCTCTACAAGGCGCAGGAACAGCTAAATTTACCTCAATGTATGCTGATAACGGTATATAAATTATTATATTTTATTTGCTTAATATTTATCTTGTGGCACAACCATCTTAGTGAAAAATAAAAAAAAATTACATTTTTGTCAGACTAGAAATAATACTTGTAATTCGAAGATAATATTATTTAATTATAATAAATGATCACAACATTAACAATCGACGCATAATTGTCATTTAATATGTTGTTATTTTAGGATTGTACAACTCGTTGGGGATCAACATATGCCATGGTAGTAAAAATTCTGGAACAGCTTCCTGCCATTAAAAGGATTTTTGCTGATGACAAGAGCCGTTGTAGAACACTCCCAAACGTGACCTGGCAGGACAATTGCTGTACTAGAAACTGTCAGGGATGGGTAGAAGCCTGTTGCAGAATTTACTGATATATTATCAGCTGAAAATTACGTGACAGTCTCATCTCTGCTGCCCATGCAGCAGCTAACAAAGGATATCCTGAAGGAGGAGAAGACTGATGTGGAGATGACGGCAGGAATTAAACGGAGGATTAAGGTAGGCCGACGTCATTAGGAGAGAAACAGCCAGCTAAGAAGATCAAAACACTGGGTCGTCTTCTTGGCAGAGCAAAGCCGTCTGTGTCCACATCCACACCTGTAGACCACCGAGCAAAATCTGAAATCGCGTCTTACTTACAAGGGGAAGTAATTGATGGTGATGACAAGCCACTGGACTGGTGGAAAAAAATAGATGCCGTTTTCCTTTAATGGCAAACCTGGCAAAAAAATACCTGTGTGTTACCGCAACTAGCACCTCTTCAGAGCGCATGTTAAACAAGTTAGAGTTTGAAATAAACCTTCTTTTCATTTTCATAGCCAACTGATTATTGTGCATTTATTCTGAATACGCATCATACATTTGCGGCTTGCAAGGAATGCATATGACGATTTTTAAAAGAGAATCACTCCTCTTTCAAAAACGTATTACAGGCGACTTTAAAACTAAATTTCCTTCTTTCACAAATTATGTCAAGCCTGCTTGTTATAAAGAGACATTGTACAGCATGTTAAAAAAAACGGCAAAACTGCATTATTTTCTTTTTGTTTTAGTTGCATAAAGTGTAAACAACAACAAAAATAACATAACTATACAATAACAAAAATTATATATTATTACATAATTTTGTATATTAGCCTAACACTGATAAATTTATGTATGATTTTTTAAATATATTCCTCTGGTGTCTGGTGGGTGAAGGTTACGCGACGATGACAGTGTAAAACTATGCAAGGGCCAATGAATTGTACTTTGATAATAATAATTGCCTAATGATAATAATCTTTACACATTATTAGGCAATTATTTTAAACAACAACTAGAACGGGGGTCGGCAACCTTTGGCACGCGTGGAGGAATTTCAGGTGGCATGCTGACGGAGTTTTCTTGACGTCACATGCCGCAACACGGGAGCAACACTATGGAGCGCAAGTGTCAGTACACGATCCGTGCCGCCTGCCTGATCCGATCTGCACATGGGGGTTAGGGTTAGGACCGATCTCTCCCCTCCCCCCTCCCCTTCCCCCTCCCCCCCCCCCTTCCCACTCCCCCCCCTCCCTCCCCCACCCCCCCCCCCCCCCCCCTCTCCACTCTCGCTGCCCCTCTCTACTCTCGATGCCCCTCTCTACTCTCGCTGCCCCACTCTA
>JAABNY020000097.1:85304-98433 GCA_015164015.2 Brevimyrus niger | reverse complement strand
ACCAGTTTACTGTATGTATTGGTGTCAATATCATTAATGTAAATTAGGAACAATAGTGGTCTTAAAATTGAACCCTGCAGTACCCCACTATGAACGGAGGCCCACTGCGACATTGTGCCTCTAATAACTTGCTGCTTCCTGTCAGTTAACCAGTTGTTGGACATCTGGAAATGAATGGAAGGATGTGTATGGGCATTTTGTGTTAATGAAGAACATTGGGGTGTGCTGCAGGGCTGTGTTGCTTGGTTCTCTCTTTGTCATTAAGATATGCATGTAACTGCATAGAGGAAGTGCCTCTACACTCAGCTGAAAGAATGCAGTAGCAACACGCTGTACACCACACCATGTTACCTCATCTCATCTCATCATTAAAAATGTTCTGTAAGCTATTTATAAACTCCTGGCAAACAGCTATCAATGCATCTGGAAGTAGGATAAACAAATGACCTTTGTGAAATATTTACAAGAAGCCCAAAACTGGTCAGCTAACCCTAGATGCATGCTTTTCACCAGTTTCTTCCAAAAATTTTCCTCTTACCATCTCCCACAAGCTGTAGCAGAGCAAGATCAAGGGGTCGTTTCCATGGTGAGTTCTTGTGCAAGGCAATGCCGTAGCCAGTGGTAGCGAAGACCTTTCCTGAGCCGATGGTCATCACCTTGCAGCCCTCATCCTTCCTAGCCATATAGTTCAACACAGCTGCATCATAGATGAAGACATCCAGTTTACTGCACAGAGAGAAATTAAGGTCATGAAGACTACGTATACCAGGTGCAAGTCCAGTACAGTAAGCTTTGTTGATGGCTTTGTATACTGGTCTTGTCCGTACTACAGTGTGTATAAATATATAAACTGATCATTATGCTCTTAAAAGCAGTACAGGGGGCAGTAGATTAAATTGGTTTCAATCACTGTAAATTTGAGTGTTATTGAGACTGATATTTGTCTGAAATTTGCCACAACTCCAAGGCCAGGTTTCAAAACTACTGCCTCAAGGGATTTAACATTTTTATAAAGAGGATAATGATTCATTTACACAAATTAATGGTACATTCAAATAGGCAGCTGTCGGTGACCTCAGCAAAACTGACCCCGTCTTAAGGTTAGCGATGGCCTCCTCCACGCTTCTCTGGTTGTATTTCACCATGTACTGGTGCATGTTGGGGTAGTTGCTGTGAATGTTTTCTTCTGTGCTGCCGTTGGGGACAGTGCCAAACTTGAGGGGTGGGTACTGCTCTGTGGGCTGCTGGAACTGAGAAGAAGAAAGTGGTACATCAGTTAGCACCGTAGCTGCATCCCTGCTGATAAGACAGGCTGCTCCCACAGTATAATACATGCACTATAAGATATAACGATATTTCTGCCCTGACCTTCACATCTCCCAAACTGATTTTTATTGCACAAACACTATGAGCTTCAATCCTGTTTCCCTAATTATCTCAATCTTAGTCATGGTTTCAGCTGAAACTATCACTTTTCAATTACATTAATTCAATTTAAGTCAGGTTCCCACAAACACCCTCAGAATTGTCTGCCATTTGAACATACTTCACTTGTCCTCTTTGCGCCAACTCAAGTAAACTTTATTTAACAATAGAAATGACCTGAGTACAAGGAGAGAACAAAACCCCACGATTCATGCTGATATGGCTGCAGCCACTTCTTTAATATCTTTCACTCCACAGCAAAGAAAACACCATGGTGAGGTCTTTGGTATTTCTGATCCTTTGGTTTTCCGATAAATAGAAAAGGATCACTACAGAACCACGTTGCTTTTCTTGAGAAACCGTTTCTTTTTCATGGCAGGCTCAGCAGGATGTATAAAACAGATCTCAGCAGGGTCTCATGTTATTGCCTCCCCAAGTATCTCAGTACATCTCAAAATGACAATATAGTAAATGCTTCTTTCCCTGTCTATACCTGATTGTTTGCCTGATCAACTGGTGAGACTACTTCTGCCACCACTGGTAACTCATTCCTGGAGGTCCCTTTGGTATTTTTTTCTCATGGTAATGTTCATGTAATATGTGGGGCTATAAAGCCCTTCACTGGAGGGCTTGTTATGCCGAATGGTCAGCTCCTCCAAATTTGATTGTGGTATCCCACTGGGTCTGTTAATGTGAGACTTAAATGGGATTCACTAATTACAAGTATCGCTTAATAACCTGGGTTAGAAGGCTAGTCCAGTGAGCTGCATCACCAGGTAATGAAAACGATTGGTAGCGAAGCTCCCCTCATGGCCGATGAGAGAGAGTCTCGCGATACTTCAGGCGAGTTTGAGGTTTCAGAGCATGCAGCAAGATCGCACAGAGGCAGGAACTATTGTGAGCACTCAATGAAAGGCGGCTGAAGTTGTGTAAGGGACATGCATTTATTCCTAACACTACAACTAACAACAAACAAACAACAAACAACAACACGAAATAACGGAATAGAAACAGACAATGTAATTATGGAAATGCAAAGACCAGATTTAAATAAGTAACCTTTAAAGTGAAATACTGTTCTGCAAAGCAAGCACAGTTTGTGGAAACACAACCCTAAAGTCTTATAGCAGGATAACAGAACATTTCAAGTTGTTAGAATAAGAGGAAGTTGGTTTACTTGGTTGCAGAGTGTGTGTGTGTGTGTGGGGGGGGGGGGGTCTTGGCAGTTGGCTGTAGAGCTGATGAGCTGATGGGATGATGGCACTCAGGAAGGCGTGACATTTGGAGCAGTGGAGTGGAGCCCCTTGGATTCTCTCTCATGGTAAAGCTTTGTCTTGGTTGCTGTTCTCTGTTCAGCTGGGCCTTCACTGGAGGGCTTCTTGTGGGCTTTTCCTCTCCTGGGCTGATGTTCTCTCTGCCTCTCTTCGGGCTGGCATTATTTTCTCTGCTCCTTCATGATCTTTTTCTGCCTTGATGATTTTTCAGCTCGATAATTTTCAGCCCCCCTTTGTTCCTGAGGTTCCAGGGTTTTATGGTCTAAAGTTCATGAATATGGATGACCAGGAATTTGACTTCTGGACCAATGGCTGGCCATCCATTTGGCGGGCTTTCGGAAGGGGGTCTGTATCAGTCCTTTTGGGATTTATGGCCTGACTGATTCTCCCTTTACTGATGATTTTAATTAAGTCTTTATAACTTGATGCATCCACTTTCGTGGTAATCACTGACCAGATTTGGAATCAGGGGTGATTGTCCATCAGTTTGACACCAAACATGCCATACCAGCTTCACAGGTTCACACCACATACTATCTGTATTAATTGATTAACAATTATTTATATTGTGTATGTGACTGACTCGTATCAGTGAATGATGCAGGTGTTTTGGATCGTACCTCAACCGTTGTTACACTTTGTGCAAACATTACATCATATATTCACGTTAAAAGCAGCACATCTTATCCTTAGATAGGCATGGTAGGTAGTTTGTTGTAATATCAATATAAGTTGCACACCAGGACACAACATATCTTATTTGGTGTGGCTTATTTTAATCGATCTTCTCCAAAATGGATAATGTACACCTTAATTAAGTTCTTTTTAATATAGCATGGTAGAACAAAGAAAGCTTGCTAAGGTACGACCAAGATCAGATAAGGACCATAAAGAACGTGGAGAAAAAGGGGGGAGGGGTTGTTAAACAAAGAAAGAAGACTCTCTTAACGTTAGGCTATTTAATTTTCCAGATTCTTCTGGAATAACCATGAAAATATATATGCAGTGGTAGCTATACCTATTTATTTATTCAAATTTATATGTGTCCAAGAAAAAAGGGGTAAAATAGGTGATACGTGAACATGATTAAAAGGGTGGCACACAAAACACTAAGATTATCTAAGGACACATACAAACATAGATTATCTGTATATTGAGACTAGTAGTCATGAGTAAATCAATATACAGGGAATACAAAAGCCAAAGTTAGATGAAATTTTCTTTGGGTGTTGGTCTGTTTCGGTGAGTGATATGCAAGACAGGATGTCTGGGGAGGGGGTTGTGTGTCAAGTCCAGGGACCCCTGTCCTTGAGGTCCACTCTGCTTGTCTGTAGGTCCCTAAATCTTTGGCCAATAAAAGTTGGATTGCTGGCCTCCCTTGTTATCTGTGTGTGTGTGTGTGTGTGTGTGTGTGTGTGTGTGTGTGTGTGTGTGTTTGTACCAGGCTCGGCCTTGTCTCAGGCCACGTGGAATTTAAGCCCTGTGATATATGCATGTATGATCCTACAGTCATATACTTTTGTCACTGCTCATTGTTGTTAGCATATTGTTTCAATGGCGGCTTCTTCAGCAATTACTGACTTTGTGTATTTGTATGTATGCACAGAAATAAATATAAATAAGAAACTTGGGTTTGCGGTAAATCCTGCTGATAATTCCCCCAAAGTTATTAATATGCTCCTCACCAAGTCCATCACCAGAAAAAATTACGTTACATCATTAGATTCTTATTACACTCTATTAAGCAGATTCGGCAAAGTACTTCATTACCAAAAGTGATTATTGTTCCATTTCCCAACCACTTATCCTAGACAGGGTCTTTGGGGTCAGCTGGAAACGTATCCCAGGCAGCATTGGGCACAAAGCATGGGTACACCCTGGATGGAATGGCAGCCCATTGCAGAGAGCTCACATACTCACATACCACACATAATGTAGAGATGCCAATTAGCATAACAACTTGTAAATGGACAGCAGGAAGAAACCAGAAAAACCGAGGGAGAAGACTCCATACACAGACAGAACAGGGATGACATATTTATCCTCAATCCTGAGCCACCTGCCACCCACTGTGTCCTGCCATTCCCTACCATACCATGTCAAGCCCCACCATAGTTCATGTGTCTTGCTGTGCCCTACTGTACCCTGCCATACTCTGCCCTGCCCCACCATACTCCATGTGCTCCACTGTGCCCTACTGTTCCCTGAGGTACCAGATCATACCCCACATGCCCAGTGTGCCCCACCAAGCCCCAAGGGAGACTATACCCTCTGTACCCTGTTAGGCCCCACTGTCCCTCAAGATGTCCAACCATATACCCCATATACCCTTTGGTGCCCCACTGTCCTCAAAAGTGCCAGATCATATCCTGTAAGCCCAGCTATGCCCCATTGTACAACACTTCTCAAATATCAAAATTGGACAATTTAAACACACCTTAGCTGTATGTTTTATTTACTGCCTATGGCATTACGTGCAAATTTCAGGAAGTGGTGCTAATTATCAAGGAAGGGAGCACTATAAATTACACTCATGCAACAATATACAGTATATCTTTCTTCTAGGATAACTATCAGCATACGCGTGCAAACAAAATAGTGAGAAGAATTTTCAAAATAGAGTAACAGAGGAGTAAGGAATAAGCTCTTAAAGTAATTAAAATTCCACCAACAGAGTTTGTGTATGCCTTTAGCATTCTGCCCTCTGGTGGTGAATTAGCAAAGCAAATGCATATAGTTGCATACAAGAAAAAGGTTGTTTAGGTTCATTATATTGAACTGTTTAAAAGTTTAGAACTTTCCGTTGTTTTACCATGATTTTCTTACTTAACCAGCACCAGTATTTTTAGATAGAAGAACAAGTTTATGAATTATATATATATTTGTTTAGCGGGAATGTAATGGTACAGTTTTTCCAAGGTTTGGTGTCTGTGTGGTTTTTGGTCCATGGTAACGATGCAGTTTCTGTATATTTATATTTAAGAAGAAAGTAAAAACACATTACCATTTACTTAAACCAGTGGCTCCCAAAGTAGGGGTCGCGACCCTCTGGGGGGTCGTGAGACATTGGGGGGGTTGCGAGATGATTTCCAAGAAATCAAATATTTTTTTAAGTCTATTAGACATAACATTTTATCAACATTTTATTCATAACTAACAAAAGATAAAAATTAGTAGTTAATAGTTACATTTAAAAAAAACGTGCAAATTAAAAAAATATATATTTTTTACCACTTCCGAGGATAGTGGGGGGTCACGAGTCACTGGCATGGTTATTTTGGGGGTCGTGAGCTGAAAAGTTTGGGAACCCCTGACTTAAACAATGAACTCTTTATTTTTCCATGTAGCAGCCCTTCATAATGAAAAATAACAGCATGCCTAACTAGTGCATGCCTAGTCTAACAGGCTAGTTAATGACTCTACTGTATGAAATCAAGGAGAGAAAAACATTACAATTAAAAATGTTTATTTTTGATGACCTGTAGGTGCTTTGTTTATTTTAAATTAACAGTGTGGGTATGATGTACAGCACCTGCACAGGCAATATTAAATTTTGAAATAATGCAGTGTAAAGTCAAATTAGCTACCTGTCTGTGTATTCTTAGTTTGCATTCCCTCTAAGCTTAAGGTATTTCCCTTTTCTATTTTATATACAGTAAACAGGGTACTTACATGTATAGGAAATACCGAATGTGAAAATAACACAAGGTAAAAAATCAAGTTGGTAGCCTAATAAATAAATTAGCCTAATAAATTACAGCAGCACTGGAGAGAGTGTGGTTGATAAGATCAAGACTGAACTCAGATATGTAGTAGAAACACATCCAGCATGCCAACTCATTAGAGATGATCGTCAAGTGCATGCATGACTGGAGACAGAGACAACTTCTGCAAGTTTTTATTCCCTTGGCACTTAAGGTACAGTCCCGATCAAAAGTTTAAGACCACTTGAAAATGGTAAAAAAATCACATTTTGCATGGATGGATCTTAACAAGATTCCACGTAGAGCTTCAACATGCAACAAGAAGAAATGGGAGTGAGACAAAACATTTTTTTGAGCATGCAATTAATTGAAAACAACACTTAAACTGAAACAGGCTGTTTCACAGCTGATCAAAAGTTTAGGACTACATGCCTTTAAAAGGCCAAACCAGTGCATAGATGTGGATTCATTGTCATTTTCTGTCAGGTAGTCACACTGTCATGACGTTCTGTTAGCAATGAAAAAGGCAAAAAAACTCTCCCTTTTTGAACATGGTTGGGTTGTTGATCTGCATAAGCAGGGTCTCTCGCAGCCCGCCATTGCTGCTGAGGTGGGACGCAGTAAGAAAGTCATTTGGAATTTCTTAAATGATCCTGAGGGTTATGGAACACAAAAGTCAAGTGGAGGACCCAAAAAAATTCACCAGCACTGAGCCGGAGGATCCAATTGGCTGTTCGTTAACACACTGGACGATCCTCGACCCAAATTAAGGCCGTTACTGGTGCCAACTGCAGTCCCATAACCATCAGATGGCATCTGAGACTAAAGGGCTTCAAAAACAAAAAAACGTCTTCAAAGACCTCGTCTCCTTAAACGCCACAGAACTGCTTGTTTGGACTTTGCAAGAGAGCACCAAACATGAGACATTCAAAGGTGGAGGAAAGTTTTATTCTCTGATGAGAAAAAATGTAACCCTGATGGTCCTGATGGTTTCCAACGTTACTGGCATGACAAGCAGATCCCACCTGAGATGTTTTCTACACGCCACAGTGGAGGGGGCGCCATAATGGTGTGGGCTGCTTTTTCCTTCAGTGGAACAATGGAGCTTCAGGAGGTGCAGGGGCGTCAAACAGCCGCTGGCTATGGCCAGATGTTGCAGAGAGCATCCCTCATAACTGAGGGCCCTCGTCTGTGTGGTAACGACTGGGTTTTTTGTCAGGACAACGCTATAGTACTCAATGCCCGCAGGACAAGGGATTTCTTCCAGGAGAATAACATCACTCTTTTGGCCCATCCTGCATGTTCCCCTGATATAAATCCAATTGAGAACCTTTGGGGGTGAATGGCAAGGGAAGTTTACAAAGATGGACAACAGTTCCAGACAGTAGATGTCCCTCATGCGGCCGTCTTCACCATTGGAGAAATGTTCCCACTCTTGCATCAAGCGTGCCGCAACAAATTTTTGAAGTAATCAACAATAATGGTGGAGCTACTCAGTACTTCCTTGGAAGTTTGATTTCTGTTTTAGGGGGGTTTACAGGTTTTTTTGGAGGTGTGGTCCTAAACTTTTGATCAGCTGTGAAACAGCCTGTTTCAGTTTAAGCATTGTTTTTAATAAATTGCATGTTTTGTCTCACTCCCATTTCTTCTTGTTGTGTGTTGAAGTTCTATTTGGAACCTTGTTAAGATCCAACCATACAAAATATGTTTTTTTTTGCCATTTTTCGAGTGCTCTTAAACTTTTGATCGGGACTGTACTTTTGCAGGAAATTCAGACTGAGCTAAAAAATTACCTATAGGTGCTTTCTCACCTATTTCACCATGGTGAGGTTCTTTGTAGAAAGATGTCAATACTCTGAAACAAGGCAACAGTTACCAAAGCTTATCCTTGTAAAGAAACATAATTTTATTTCACAAAAATATATCAAGTTAAGTATAGCACTGTTAAAGTAAACACTTGCAGTTGCAGCAAAGTAAATGCAGACAGATAGATAATCAAAATTAAAAACTCCGCAACCCAACAGTGAGCAGAATGTTTCTGATGTAACAAGCCCACATACAGTACTTTAAAAGGTATTGTGGTGAGTCGTAAAGTTGGTCTGACCTCAAGCTGCTCCTGTCAGCCTGCCAGACCTTTGTCGAACATTGACTGCTCTCCGCTCGCCAGCCGCGACAAGGGGCTCAGCTGTAGGTGTGCCGCAGCTGGGAGGCCCAGCTAGCTTGGGTGTGCCACGAGTTGGACGAGCAGCGGGAGCAAGACTAACAGGATTGGGAGTGGCTGCAAGAGTCTAGGGAGCAAGACCAGCAGAAGCTGAAGCTGGGAGCGAGAGCACACCTGCAAGCAGAGTCTGGCTGAGGCAGCTGAGGTGACACTGCATGGCTGCAAGACGGCGCTGGTCGGCCAGGAGGAGGAGGACTAAGAACCAGATCCACCTAAGGCATGCAGGAAGAAGGGTTGGCAACCAGGGAGATCTGCCTACCAATGCTCTAGAGCATCAGAAACTGATGCCCCCCCTATCATTTCTTGTCTCAGTGCTGGGGTGGGGACTGGGGATGGTGGTCATGTGTGTGTATTGAATCGGCATATTGAACAATAATAATATCTGGTATACACCTCAATTGTTTAGATGGTTTGGTGAGAACTATCAAAAAATTAATTTAAAAAATTGTGTACTGTAGGTACAAAACTAAGTGATAAATTTATACTAATATTGAAGTAGCCATTTAGCCAAACAGCATCCAGACCTGTTAGAATCTTATATACCTGGATATACTCATGTCCCCTCTTAATCTCTTTTGAGCAAGGCTGAACAGGTTCAGCTCAACTAACCACTCCTCATACAACATTCCTCTGAGACCAGGAGGACCAGAAGTCTTCTGGAAGTCTATTCTTTGGACAGATAAGTCCAAAATTGAGCGATGTGGTCACAATCAAAATCACGACGTTCAGTGAAAAGCTATCACTGCATTCCATGAAAAGAACATCCTCCCAAAAGGGAAGCGTAGTGGGGAGAATGTAAAGATCTGGGGTTGCTTTTCTTGCTCTGGACCTGGGCGGCCCAATATAATCAATGAATTCAATGAATGATCAATGAATTGGGGCCCATCAAGTAATAATTGAACAGAGCTTCATGACATCAGTGAAAGAGTTAAAACTGGGTTGAAATTGGGTGATGTGAAAAGATAATGACCCAAAACATTCCAGCAAAAGAATGGCTGAAGAAAACAAAATTTGCACTCTACATTGGCTAAGCTAGGGTCCGGTCCTCAATCCAATCGAAATTTTGGTGGCTGGACCTAAAGCGGACAGTTCATTGCAGATGTCCCTCCAACAATACCCAACTGCAACAGATAGATTAGTGGCTATGGAAGACATTTGATTGACTAAATTACTGCTAAAAGAAGTGCCACAAGTTTTTTTTTGCACACATGAGTTTTTTGTTAAATCAATGACTTTTGTTAAATAGTGAAAATATGTCATATTTTTGTATGTGTCCATTATCTGGGATGTCTGTATTACAAATTGGATCTTATATGTACACTAGATAAGACTATATTGATATTCTATTTTTTCCAAAAGTTATGATATCGTTAGAGTTCACATTTTCAAGCAACACTGTATGTGTCCTCTAACAATATCTGTGCTAAGACGAAACCTTGCAATGACTAAACCGGATATAGTAGTTAAACACCAACAGTAATTAGATCACAAAACACAATAATTGTCAACTGACAACTGAACTCCTTCAAGGGAGGGGATGTGATCTCTGCAAAAAGTCTAGTCTATTTCTTATTCCTTGTGGCTGAGATTAAGGATAAGGAAGCCATTCTGATATTCTGACATGTTCCACAGTCTATTGCTAAAATACTGACTGACATTACCGCTAATAATGCCTGGAGCAATATAAATAAAAGTTTCATGTGTTGGTTAGGTAGATACATGTGGGCAATGTCAAACCACAGAACCATCAGTAACATTGGTGTACGAGCAGTGGTACTGAAGCATCAATAACATGGGTGTACAGGCTGTGGTACCGAGTCATCAGTAATATGGGTGTACAGGCTGTGGTACTAAACTATGCGTAACATGGATGAATGCACTATGGTCCTGAGGTGTTGGTAAAGTATATGTACAGGGTGGGTACTGAGCCAGCGGTAACATGGGTGAACAGGCTGTTGTACTGAGTCATCAGTTACACGGGTGTACAGGCTGTAGTACTGAGGCATTGGTAATGAGAATGTACAGGTTGTGGTACTGAGCCATTAGAAACATGGGTGTACAGGCTGTGGTACTCAGTTATGGGTAACACAGGTGTATGGGCTGTGGTACAGAGGCATCAGTAACATGGGTGTACAGGCTGTGGTACTGAAGGGTCAATAACATGGATGTATAGGCTGTGGCACTATAACAAATAATAGTTTCATTTCTTCAAAGATTTGCCCCTCCCAGAAAATTGCACCTTCACATAGGAATAAGAGCTTAAGAACATAGGAAATTTACAAATGAGAGGAGGCCATTCAATCCATAAAGCTTGCTCGGGGAGAACTCAACTAATAGCTCAGAGTTATTAAAGTCTTATCTTGCTCTGATTAAAAGGGCTCCAAGGTTTTAGCTTGCACTACACTAACAGGAACTATTCTATACTCTAACTACACACTGTATAAAGTGCTGTAAGAAGTGTGTAAAATCCATGTTATCATGTTCTCCCACTAATTTCCACCTATGGCCAATAGTTAAAACTAGCATTTAAACTAATATCGAAGTAGCCATTTGGCTGAAAAGCATCCTGACCCCGATTACTCTCCTTTCCTCGAGGCTGAACAGATTCAGCTCAGCTAACCTCTCCCCAAAAGACATCCCTCTAAGACCAGGAATCATTCTTGTAGCCCTACTTTGAACCTTTTCCAAGACAGCAAGGCATGGTGACCAGACCTGCACAAAATATTCTAGACGGGGTCTTACCGAGGAATTGTATAAATGTGCTTATAATCTTACCATCACCTCCCTTAACGTAAACTCCACATACCTATAGATGTAACCCAACATCCTATTAGCTTTTTAAATTGCTTCCCCACACTTGTGAGAATTGGACATGGAAGCATCAAAAAACCCACCGAGGTCTTTCTTATAAGCAGCTACCTTTATTTCAGTGAAACTCATAAAATGTCTGTATGTTATTTTTCTGCTCCCTGCATGGATTACCTTACATTTATCTATATTTAATTTCATCTGCCAGGTTTAAGCCCCAGTGGCCAATTAAATCAAGATCCTGTTGTAGCCTATGTGCTGTTAGTTCAGTATCTGATACACCACCCACCATGGTGTCGGCAATTTAACCTTTTTTACCAATTTAACCTAAATTTACTGTATCTATTGGTGTTCATTATCATTAATGTAAATTAGGAATAGTGGTCCTAAAATTGAACCCTGCAGTACCCCCACAATGAATGTAGGCCCAGTGTGACATTGTGCCTCTAATAACTACCCGCTGCCTCCTCTCTATTAACCAGTTTTCAATCCAAGCTGCTACAGTTCCTAAAATCCCTGCTACTTTGAGCTTAAGCAGGAGCCGTTTGTGGGGGACAACATAAAAGGCCTACTGGAAATCCAAGTAGATCTCATCGTAGGGCTTTTTGTGATCAATTTCTCTTGGAGCTTCCTCAAGGAACTCATGTAGATTAGTTAAACATATGTAAGCATGCAGTTTGTAATTACCAATATTGTTCAATCTGTGATTATGTTTGGTACAATTGTGCATGTGGCATGGTTTCAGTGATTATTCTTTTGACAGAACAAATTACACAGTAACAAGTGGAGCATGGATAATAAATATTTCTACTTGCCATTGTGCTAGAGGTGTACAGATTTATCCATTTTGATTTATCGTATATATAATAATGTATTTTCAATGCGTTCATAGAACATTCATAAGCAGCATGTAAATATACCTTATCCTAACATACAACTCCAATTTCAAAAAAGTTGTGACGTTGTGCAAGTTGTAAATAACAACAGAATGCAATGCTATAGAAATCTCATAAACTCATTTTATTCACAACAAAACATATAAAACATCAAATGTTTAAAGTGAGACATTTTACTATTTCGTGAATAATATTGGCTCATTTTGATTTTTATGACAGAAACATGTCTCAAAAAAGTTGGGACAAGGCAATAAAAGGCTGGAAAAGTTAGTGGTATAAAAACCCAATAGCTGGAGGAACAAGTTGCAAATAATTAGGTCAATTGGCAACAGTTCAGTAACATGATTGTGTATAAAAAGAGTATCTTAGAGTTGCAGTGTCTCTCAGAAGAAAAAATGGGCAGTGGATCACCAATCCCCCAATACTGCATTGAAAAACAGTGAAGCAATTTCAGAAAAATGTTCCTCAGTATAAAATTGCAAAGAGGTTGAAAATATCATCATCTACAGTACAGTACATCTACATCATCTACATAATCAAGATATTCAGAAAATCTGGAGAAATCATAAGGGACAAGGCCGTCCATCCATCCATCCATCCATCCATTTTCTCCCGCTTATCCGAGGTCGGGAAACCCAGACTTCCCTCTCCCCGGCCACTTCATCCAGCTCCTCTGGGGGAATCCCGAGGCGTTCTCAGGCCAGCCGAGAGATATAGTCCCTCTAGCGTGTCCTGGGTCTTCCCCGGGGCCTCCTCCCAGTGGGACATGCCTGGAACACCTCACCAGGGAGGCGTCCAGGA
>JAABNY020000097.1:46170-69163 GCA_015164015.2 Brevimyrus niger | reverse complement strand
ACATACCCATAAAACAAGTAACAAACTACACAAGTACAGTGTCACTTTAACAGTACACAACATACCCATAAAACAAGCAACAAACTACACAAGTACAGTGTCACTTTAACAGTACACAACATACCCATAAAACAAGTAACAAACTACACAAGTACAGTGTCACTTTAACAGTACACAACATACCCATAAAACAAGTAACAAACTACACAAGTACAGTGTCACTTTAACAGTACACAACCTGCTCATGTACTATTACCAATAGGGAGAGGAACAGCATCACTTTAACAGTACACAACATACCCATAAAACAAGTAACAAATGACACAAGTACAGTGTCACTTTAACAGTACACAACCTGTTCATATACTATTACCAATAGGGAGAGGAACAACATCACTTTAACAGTACACAACATACTCATAAAACAAGTAACAAAAGACACAAGTACAGTGTCACTTTAACGGTACACAACCTGCTCATTATTTGTAACAGGGAGGTACATAAAGAGGCACAGGCTAAGCTGGGGAGTTACAGTATGTGGCTCATTTGTAAGATGTGATATTGTGATTGGAGATTACTAAGAACAGACAGCCTGGTAACAGGGCAGTGAAAATACTGTTCAGTGTTGTTCTCTGAAGGTTAGGTTGGCTCATAATATGTACTGCCCCTACTTTAACTAATCTCGCAGGATCAGGGATAAGTTATAACAATGAAAAAAAGACCATGTATATCAGACTGCTTATTCTTCTACCCCAAGTCCTTACTTTAGGAACAGTCACCAGGTTATGAACAAGATCTGTTCTCTAAGTTTGTCTATAATTTGGTGAGTCGGAAAAATAATACTACAGTACATAATAACAATAATAATAAAGTAATAATAAAAGTTACTGCTTAAAGTAATGTGATTTATGTACTACCCATTGTATTTAACCAGAAATTTTTATATAATAGGCTTTATGGCAGTTCCTTCGTAGGTATGAGTTGTCCATAGGGCTGATGCGGTGAAGGAATTTCTACTGCGAGGATTTAGGATGGCTTATTATTACTGCATTTTTGCTTTTTTGTTGTTGTTTTGCAAATTTATTTATCTTCCTTTTTATGTTTTATAAGTACTTAATTGTTAAGCTATTATTCAGTAATTGGTTGATTTGTAAATATGAGTGTTTAAGGGCCTGTCTGCAGTTCCAGAAGTTGGCCATAAGTATTAAAAAATCAAAAAACATTGTTATTTCGAAATAATAGAGAAGTCTGAAAACAATTAAAAAACAAAAAGTCCCAATCATTCAAGTGAGTAAATGTCACTAAAAGAAATATTTATAATATTTCAACATGGACATCTGCTGAATTGTGTATTTCCAGTTTGTTTACATGAATAACAAAGCTCCCACCACTCAAATTATGTTGACATCGGTGTTGGTACCTCCGTAAGGACCCAATGATTGATATCTGTCATAATCCTTTACTCAAAAACAAGCTAAATTGGGTATACCTAGAAAAAACTACTCCTGCTTACTCCTGGTTAGTGAAGTCATCCGTGTTTGCATGGATTTCAATATATAAACTTCATATGATTCACATGATTCACACCTTTCAAAACCAGCCAGACTGAAATGATCTATCCTAGACTCTTAGAGAATGCTACCGATAGTTATATCTTCGAAATCATCATGCCAGGGTAAGCAAAATATTTGTATTGTCAAAAAACACATTATCATTTTGGGCAGCGACCTTACAGTTTAAGTATTTTTTTTTATCCATGTAAGTAAAAGTATGATTCTGTGGTTTGTGAACTTTGCGGTTGTGGTGGTTGTTTGACATTCCATGCACTTGGCTTATCAGTATCATGGTATCGCAATATTGTGATTATCATGAGAGCCCTATTGTCCATAAATCGGGAATCCTTAACCCAGAAACTGCTGTATTACCTTCTTTTAAGTCACATCAAGAATCACGTCTCTTTAATAATGGACATTTTGATGCATATATCCATTTTGCCATGATATGGTTGTTTTTTCCTGGATTGTTGTACAGTACATAAACAGAGATTGTAGAGATAAGCAACCCCACTCAGCACATTCTTTTCTGATTTAATTCCCCGTAAAACATTTTGGGTGTTTGACCTGCTCCTCTCTCTTCCACAATTACACTGTCTGAATCTCCCTTCTCTTTCCATTTACTGATGCTGTGCTGATGTTTAGCTGTCTGGCTCCACACCGATGCCCATATACCAATGCCTGCATCGAGGAGCCTACTGCCCAGCTCACCGGCCATCACCTCAGGGACATGATGAGGGCTTTAATGAACATACTGTTTTCACCTTGACAGGAATTTTGTGCTGAAGCACGGGGTGTTTCTGGTGCGGAACTGGGAGCGGGTTCGAGAGAAACAGGAGATGTTGAAGAGGGAGGCAGAAGGTGACAGGGAAGGCTGTGGCCTGTCACTGTACTCCCGCTGGGGAGGGGTCATCCGGGATGATGGCAACATCAAGTCAGGTGTGTATCTCCAGCATGGCAGTGCCCCTGTTTTTATGTGCTTCTGCCTCTTGTGTGTTTCCCCAAAAACCTGTGATTATAGTCAAAAAATTAAAAATGCCAGAAGTCTTTTGTTTGGTTACTGATGGTAAAGGTTATTTCTAGGTAGGGGTTAAGATTGTCATTGTTGGTATTAGGGTTTTTCTCATAGAAATGAATGGATGGTCCCCTCAAAGATATAAATACAAACGCGTGTGTGTGTTTATATGCTGGAATATGTGAGCCACGATTGAAGAGCAAGATTCCAAAACTCATTCAGTCCATGGGATCTGCTATTGTTACATACAGGGCCACTGATGGGGGGGAAACCAGGTTAGTGGTCCCCAGCCCCTGGGTGAAGGGGGGCCCCAAAAGGGCCCTCTAACGTTTAAATTTTCTGATGGAATAGTTGTCAAAAATCCATTACTCGTGAATCACACAAAAGCTTGTTATTTTTCATATTCCAGATTTTCCCTGATATATTCTAACTTGGAAATCATGTGCTAGGGAAAAGAGATAAGAAGCAGAGTGAAAGTTGAGCAGATGGAACTATTTTCGTAGCTCAATAACATTTAGCCCATCAGTGAATTACCTTTTTTGCTTATGTCTTCATATTTCTGCATTGGAAAATTTAATCTATAACCGTTATTCTTCTGTCTAATGTTGCCAGCGGTAAAACTTCCCAACACTTATTAGCAGAATAACATTTTTTATTCTGTGGAAAATGAAAGATCGATATAGTGGCTGAATTTAATAATCAATTTTAAACATGTCGTGGTTTACATAAATAAAATATACTGTAATTAATAACCCTAACCCATTTTGACAGCACTCAATCCCCCAATAACTAATGAAAAAACTTGTCTGTCCTCCATTATTTTGTTGTAATGATATAGTTAAATTATGGGTGAAGTTTATCCTTCCAGATTTTTTCAACGTTCATGATTATTTTGCATAATGGTCTCAGTTCTTATTGTGCGATGTGAAAACAGCACACGAAAGTGGCTAGGAGCTACAAAAGTCCTCGGTTGAGATGTTCCAGGAGCTTTGGTGTGAAAGCAGCTACTATTCGACCACCACCCTAGTCTGGAGTAGGGACTACTCCATAGGAACTACAATGAGGGGGGTATTCTCCATACATGGATTACTCGTTTAGCCAGATTATATTGTTGACGATTTGGCACGATCCTGGATCTATCGGTTTTTCAAAACTCTTGCTGGATGTGTTGTTATAGCAACACATCTTATTCGTCAAACATGCTTGGAGCAGGTTTGTTCTGTGTAAACAAGGATTAGCTCGCACACGTAATCATTGTCCGTGTGTGGAAATCTATTCAGTCATGGCCTCACCATTCCTGGATGAGTGACCAATTGCAGTCGGTGCACAAATAAGAAGGGAATTTTACATTTGCATGATCGGC
The DNA here is from genome assembly GCA_015164015.2 of Brevimyrus niger. Taxonomy (NCBI): domain Eukaryota; kingdom Metazoa; phylum Chordata; class Actinopteri; order Osteoglossiformes; family Mormyridae; genus Brevimyrus; species Brevimyrus niger. The sequence goes on along the minus strand of JAABNY020000097.1, from coordinate 65,232 downwards.
AAGATCCTTTGTTGTTGCCGGATGATATTCTTTTCGAAAGATACCGCTTAAGCCAAGATGAAATATTATTTCATAACGATTTATTAGCTTTGTATAGTGGAAGTCCAACTAGGTGAAGTCGGGCCCTCACAGCCACACAGACAATGTGTATTGCCTTGAGATATTTTGCACTTTTTTGTATACTGTAGGTGATGAGGAAAATATATTAAAGAGTACAGTTTTTCAGGCAATTTGCAATTGTTTTTCCCGGACACCTGTGATTGCAGGCAATTAAAGATGGGTTTTAATGCCGTTGTAGGTAATGTACAATAAAATTACAGTTCTAAAAAATCACACTAATATTCCTGTTACCCAGAATTTCCAAAGATTTTGTCTGCCTTTTTGTTATTAGTGTTTAAGGAATTATTATTATTAAGGAATGTTTTACAAATATTAACGATCTCCTACATTTCATGTACATAAAATGAATGAAATGTCATGTTTGTACGTCACTGTTACTTGTTCCCCCATGTCCTGCATGATTGTGCTTGTATTTGTCGGTAATTAAGACAAAAATAATGAAACATTGGAAACATAATACTACATTCAAGTGATAAATACAATAACGAAAAGCTACTTATGCATTTATTTGTCAGGCATTTTCGCCTGCCTTCTTTTTGGTTTGGGTACTGATTAATTGTTTAGCCAGATGAAATTGTTCACGATTTGGCATATTAAATCTTTAAATTTATCTTACCCCTTTAATAAAAAGTCCTGCTCGGATTGTATGAAAAATTGCGCCCTGTATATGGGCTTTTCAAGCAGTGCGGGTGTGCGCAATCATCTTGGATGATTGGATCCAGCTAAGCTAATCTATTCCTGAAGTGTGTTTCAGGAACCAAATGAATCGCATGATTTTCACCACCATTAATTGATCCAAGATGAGACTCTTCTGGTCATGGATGATTTAAGCAACATACAGAGAACAGCCCCCAGGCCAAGTTCTTGTGGTGTAAACACAACAAAAGTTCCTGGTTTAGGAAAAAGATTCTGGTTCTTAAAAAAAAGTTAATGTGAGGTTTTTTGTTGTGAGCAAGTAGAATGTGTTGTGTGTGCATTATAGCCAGTTGGCAACCTGTGCTCAGTAGCTTGGAGATCTTATCTTTTAAACAGTTATTATATTTGATCATGATTTGTACTTCATCACATTCTCAGCAGACAGAGTAGTGGCTCTGTGTCCCAGCAGTTGGATGGTTGCTGGACTGAATCCTGTGAATGCTTGTGATCCTACTCCATTGGACTCTTGAGCACTCTTGACCCCCTTAACCTGCAGTTGCTTTGTCCTGAGTATGATGTCTCAACATCCAGGCCTATAAGGGGGTCCTCCAACTTACAGGGAAATTTGCGGAGAGGTGGTAGGATTGGCACTCCAGCCACCAGAAAAAGAAACTCACATTGGTCCCTTCAGACTAGTGTGGTTCTGAGGTATCACCCATTGCCTGACTGCACTCAGGCTCTCATCTCTGAGGTGGTTTGTGTGGTGGGAATGGCAACATGCTGTAATTAGCATGTGTTCCTTAACCTCTCATGCACAGAGAGCATGGTTTGAGTAGCCAAGAAATCTCTATGAATCACAGCTGGAAGATTGGAGATGGTAGTTGGTATCAGAAAGTCTCCAAAAACTACAATCAGATGCCACCTGCATAACCACAAGTAGTTCAGGAGGTTTGCTAGAAAAATCAACAACAAACCAGAAATGCCTAAAGTTTGCCAAGCGTTACCAAAACTTTCAGTAGGACTGATATCTGTGGTCAGATGAAACACAAACAAAGGTAGCAAACTTAAATGCCTGCATTTTTTGGCAATAAACAACAGAGGTAGGTTTGGTATAGACAATGATAGGCATGCAGCAAAGTCCCTCATCCGTGCTATGAAAAGTGTGGCAGTGCATTTGTTGTGGGGCTGTTTTTCTGCCAAAGACCTAAGACAAATTTTTATGGTACTTGCTATCATGGATTCCATTAAATAAAAGCATTTAATCCACACTGGAATTGAATATCTTTACACTGTAACTTTAATTTAAAGAAATAAAGTTGTCCTCCGAAGAGGGGGGGTAGTAGTGGGCAGATGAAAAAAAATATATATAAATACAGTGCTACCTCAGTTCTCGAACTCATTACAACTCAAATTTCTTAAAAGTAGAACGAACCCATTCAGAAAAAAATGACGTAGTACCCGATCTGAATCTCAGAAGACAAACCGTGAACACCGATCTAAGATAACTTGTACTGTACGCGTGGGGAAATGAGTCACGCGGCACGTCTCTCAGAGGAAACAAAGGGTAACGCTTCAGTCTCAGCCTCGCATTCGCTATGATAGCATCGTGCATGTTTACACTAGCTGAATACATGTATTTAGACAGTAAAAATACATTTAGATAAAGATAGACAGTAACAGTAATTGTTATATAATAAAATAAATTTTATTATAAAGATTTCTTAATAATTATTTTTATAATAATAAACCATTAATACATTTAATCATAATAATATTGTCGTGCCCAGCGGGGACGGAAGGGGGACAAAGGTGCAGATGTCAGGGTATTAGGGAACACAGGGTTTAATTACAGGTAAGGCAGGCAAAACGCAGAAGGACAATACAATGACTGGACTGGGGAAACAAACTGATACCTTGTCCACACGTACACGGGTATATATTAAAATGCACCTTTTTCGATACGTCTTGGGCTTTTGTCCACACATAAACGGCATCCCAGGTCACTGAAAACGGAGCTTGCACAAAACTCCATCCAGGGTGAATATTTTAAGAAACTTCGTTTTCAGCATCTACATGTAGACAGGGAAAACAGTTTTTTGCTCAAAACATCAGATTGTGTGCTGTTGTCCACTGTGTTTAATGTGCGCTGTTTGCTGTATACATTAGGCGAGTCTGAGCAACGGTGGACTTAGCCGAAATAGTGCATGTGCTAACCTTGCTGACAGGACTTCTTACATGTGTACAGATAAATTTTGAGTCACTCTTGCAATATATTGATCAACACAGGTGATTAATAGGACTGGCAATTAGGCTTCTGATTGGCTAACATGTTAGTAGGGTTAGAGTTATGATGCTGCCTGTTTTTTTGCCATCTTTTTGACAGTGCAATTTAGAGGTTTCATGTGGACGGAAATTTTTTAGAAGACAATGTTCATGTGGATGGGGATTTTTTTTTTTTTTCAAACAGTGGAGGAAAAACACCATTTAAAAAAATATCTGTGTACGTGTGGACAAGGCATGAAATGCGGACTAAATACAGAAGACTAATGACAACAACCAGAAACAGCTGATCACATGGGGATTCCACACGGGGTTAACGAGGGGGTGTGTCACACGGAAGGATCGGAGCAGGACACATTGTTTTTTTTTAACTTTAAATACGTTAATAGTTGGTTTTCCTTTATTTTTTATGGGGAAAATTCTATCAGAACCCGAATTTTTTAGGATTCGATCTGGAGCTCTGAACAGATTAAGTTTGAGTCCTGAGGTACCACTGTATAGGGAGTTGGTCCTCCCCTTATCCCTTTAAAAGCTGTCACTCTTCTGGGATGGCTTTCCACAAGAGTGTTTGGAGTGTTTCTGTAGGACTTTTTGCCCAGTCTTCGAGAAGAGCAACTGTCAGGTCAGGCATTGATGTTGAACATGAAGGCCTGGCTTGCGATTCCTGTTTTAGTTCATCCCAAAGGTATACACTGGGATTGAGGTCAGGGCTCTGTGTGGGCCAGTCAAGTTCTTCCACATATAGTATAACTCACCCATCCATGTGTTTATAGACTTTGGTGAAAAATGTGAAGAAAGCATGTGCATTTTTAACTTGCGCATGGGAGAGATGACCAGCAGAATATGAGTATGTCCCATGTAATGATCCTTATGTGAATTCTGCTAGTGACTTTTAATTGCATTTTTCACCACCCACTCTGTAAGCTGTTTTAAGTCACGCTAATCGCAACATTGCAATGTTCAAAATGTCAAGCATGTAATAAAACTTTATTTTCTACATATATTACACATTTAGAAATGTGTTACAATCAAAAATGCATGTGAAGGTAATTTTATGTGTTGTACATTACATTAGTATATACAAATATATTACCATTGGGCTAGATTCAGGACATACGCACACACCTGGATGACCTGGATGTTTTTTATTGTGTCTGAGCACAATCGTCTCCCCTCCCCACTTCCCCCACTGGTCTCCAGTCACATTGTGCTTAATGATTCTTACCTGAGCACTTTTTCATCATTACTGTGTGACTTTTTGTGTTGAAGAAAACATAGGAAGAGAAGTGCTGCACACACAGCACAATGGAGTTCATGTTAATGTCCTTATTTTGTGTCATATTTGTATTGTTTTGGGCACAATGATACACAGCCCTGTTACAGATTTATTGAGTTTGCAATGCAGCAATTTTCATTTAATTATGTTGCATGTATAAGAAGATATTCTCGTATCTTTCCAAATATCTTGGATTTTTGTGTGTTGCATCCAGTTGTTTCTGGGTACTCTAGTCACCTATTGTAAATTTCCAGCAAACTCTCTGCAGTAGACCATGTTTGTTCAATATTTAGCCATTATCCTGATACCCTTTAACTGGCAGATTGTGAATGGATGGATAGTGTAACGCTAATATTTGTGTGTTCAATAAGTTCAATAACGGCTCTGCTCAGGTTCTGATGGGACAGGTTCCACCTAAGCACATCTTTTCTGGTTTCACTGAGTCCTCTGCTGAGTTCTCTCCCGCAGCGCTAACAGAGTCCCCCAGTAAAACACTGAAGTCCCCAGAGGGGGTGCAGCACCCCGCCCAGTGTCTCCCAGAAGGCTGGATACGCTGAGCTGGTGTTTGAAGCATAAGCAAAAAAAAGAGTCAGATCCTGACCCCCAACTCAGAGTTGTAATGAGGCAACCCACTCGTTCACCATAGAGAACTCCAATGTACAAGCAAGGAAAAAGTGGTTATGAATAAACCCACATTTGCTGGACACCTCTCACCCAAGGTGACTCCAGAGTAGAATAAGGTCTAGCCTAGGGTGACCATGCATCCTCTTTTTCTCAGACTTGTCCTATTTTTTGGGACCTAAAAATGGTTGAATTGGGCAGAATTTCGCTTTTTGTCATTTTGACACTTGCTTAATCCAGTCAGAATACTTTCAGTGTGCATATTTGCAGTGCCTCTCTTTGCACCCTGTGTCTGGTGTCCTCTTTTTTGCGAAGTAAAATATTGTCACTCTAGTTTGGGTGTTATCTGCGTTGATGTGAGGTCAACTATATCTAGATGGTACCTTTCTATTTCCTGATCTAGTTCATTTCCATGTCCCTAAAGCCACACAGGAAAGTAGCACATATATTTCAGAAACATTTTTTTTTGATGCTGTATATACAGTATTTACAAAAAGTATGTAAAAATGTTGCAGATGTATTAATTTCATAACAAATATCTCTTGACAAGAAATGTTTAACATATCTGCACATATCTTCCAGACAGACATTTTCTTTTTATTAAGTGTTGTGTCGTTATTGTCATTTTTGACTGACTCATTCAGTTCTGTTTGTGCCATTTTGCTAGCATCAAAGGATGCTAAACACCAATGATTTATGTCATTGCGATGGTGTTACCAATTAAAATGCACTCAATGAAACTGCTTGTCAATTAACGTTTTTACTCAGGACAGCTCTTTTAGAACTCTGATTTTGGTTTTAGTTTATTAATATTTAAAATGAATGTTTTACCTATAACTGCTAGTTATTTCTAATATTCAGCACCCTCCACAATTATTGGCACCCCTTGTAAAGATTTGTAAAAAAAAAAAAAAAAAGGGTTAGAAAAAATCTGTCTTTCTCCCACTGAAAATCTTCATCTCCCACTGAAAAAAAATTGGTAAATCCAACCTTTCATTAAAATAATAAATGTACTTGAAATAAACCAAACCCTTCAAGAAATATTTATCTTTAACAAAAACACATGTACAGTGGTACCTCAGTTCTCGAACCCACTAGAACTCGAATTTCTTGTAAGTTCTAGTTTGACCTAGAACTCGATCTGAATATCAGAAGTCGAACCGTGAATACTGACTTAATATAAATTGTATGTGTTAAGAAATTAGTCATACTACAATGCAATTGTTACTTAAATGCCTTCTTCACAGACTTGACAATTAACTAAATAAAGCAGTTTGTGCAGCCGGGTGAGAGGTCACAATGCATCTAACCGTAATGCATTGCGTCAGGATCAGAATGCGTTGCTTTAATCCAGCGCTGTAAGCAAGTCGAATGCACCCAAAGACCGGATTGGAGAAACAAACTGAAACGCAGACTTTATACAGAGGACTAATGACAACAACCAGAAACAGCTGATCAGATGGGGATCCCACACAAGGTTAAAGAGGGGGCGTGGCACATTTTTCTTATGGGAAAAATTAGATCAGAACTCAAACTTCTTAGGATTCGAGTCCGGAACGGATTAAGTTCGAGAATCGAGGTACAACTGTACCATGATTATTGGCACCCCTGGAAATTATAATGAACACGATGTAACTGAAGTATGTTTCCCATGTAAATTGTACATCTTTGAGTTGACTGGAGTGAATACGAACCTTTAATGCTGTAATCATGACTTCCTGGTTAACAGGGATACGAACATGAGATGACACAGAGCTAAAAATCCCTTAGTCATTTATCAATGTGGGAAAGATAAGAGAACATACAAACCAAATGAGGGAGAAGTATGTTGGCCTTCATATGTCAGGGAGAGGCAAATAAAAAACCCGAGGGTCAATGTTGGTGAATTACAAAACCAAGTAAAATCTTGGGGCAACCATGTCTCCGAAAAAACCATCAGATGCCACCCTCAAGCCAACAGATTATTTGGAAGGTATGTCAGAAAGAAGCCTTGTCTGTCTGTTAACCACAAACATAAACACCTGGAGTTTGTGAAACGCTACTGCAACTTTGACTGGAACCAAATTCAATGGTCTGATGAAACAAAAATGGAGCTTTTTGGCAATAAACATTCAAGGAGGGTTTGGTGTAAAAAGGAGAATGGCCATAATGAAAAGAACCTCTTCCCAACTGTAAATCATGGTGGAGGTTCTGTGATGTTGTGGGGCCGATTTTTCCTCCAAAGGCCCTGGAAACCTTGCTAGGGTACATGGCACTATGGATTCCATGAAATATCAGGACATTTTATATCAGAAATTGGCTGCTGCTGCCAGGAAACAAAAACTGGGTTGTCATTGGATCTTCCAGTCTGACAGTGATCCTAAGCACATGTCTGAATCAACACAAAAATGGTTAGGACCCTGGATGATCTGGAGAGATTCTGTGAAGAGGAATGGTCTCAGATGCCCTGCTCTTAATGATCCAGCCTTATATAGACTCAGTGCTTTTATACGCTTGTGTGTCAGGGTGAATTTCGGGTATGAAGATGTCATCTGTGCTGCTGTATATGTAGGATGTGTATTTGACAATGTCGGTTGTATATAGCTGTACATGTGCTTTCATCTGCGCATATGTGTTCACCGGCTGGACTGTGCATTCCAGATGTGTTCCTGACGCAGTTCTCAGCGCTGCAGACGTCGCGGTCGGTGCGCACGCGGAGGCTGGCTGCCGCTGAGGAGAACACGGAAGTGACACGCACTGCCCGCTTGGCGCACATCCTCAAGGAGATCTCCGACATGATCATTAGCTACAAGGGTGCGTGCCTCTCCTGCCCCCCGTGCGCTTTCCTGCTCATCCTGGGAGACGGGGCCAGCCGAGCGCTACGTGCGGCTTCCAATACCCTCTTCTGTATCCCCATGCATTTTTTTATTTGAGAGACCCGTGTTAGTCAGCTTGCCTGAAGTCCTGATTGTTTGTAGCCATCAGATTGTAGTCAGGGGTGTTTTATGTACTATCGTGAGAAATAGTTTCCCGACAATTTTTAAATTTGCAAGAATAGCCTATAAAACGTGATCTTCATTTAAACCAGTGTTTTTCAACCTTGGGGTCGTGACCCCATGTGGGGTTGCCTGGAATTCAAATGGGGTCCCCTGAAATGTCTAGTAGTTAATAAAAAAAATTACTGATAAAAAATATGATTAAAACACCACATACAATTAGAGGCGGGTGATACATCGATTTTATCGATCAATTCGAACTTACAGTTCAGGACAATGTGTTTTTATGAAAATCGATTCTATTACTTATTTTGTGCACGAGCGCCAAAAGTGGAACTAATGCGACGCATCGTTCTTCACAGGTAAATTAGCGCGGCGCAACCAAACACTGTAGCGGATTCACAAGCAACATGGCAATGACAGGGGAAAAGCTGGAGCTTGTACTCTAGAAAGGTGTCGCTATATGATAAGAATGGGGCACAGTGGAAGGCGATAGCAAACGCTGTCGCGAAGTATAGTGCAAAAGACATGGTGCCCATACATACTGTGGAAAAGCTGGGATTCATTAACATGCTAAAAGTTTCTAAAAGTGTTTATGATGGTGTGGTCTGCCATGTCACTTCCAAGCATTTTTTTGACTAATCAGATTGCACTTTAATCCTAAAGTAAAAAAAAACAAAACAAAATAAAGTAAAAACTTGCTTTGAACCATTTATTTATCATCTGTAGTTTGATTTTGAGTAGGGGAGGGGAAAATTAGTTAAAAGCGAAAATCGGATTTATTGTGAAAAAAGATATTATTTTTAGGACATATCGCCCAGCTCTACATACAATCTTAAACAGCTGCATTCTTTCACGTTCATTAATATCAATAAATATAAATGAGTTCAAATAAAATGATGGCGATCACCTTCAGCCTTGTAAAGACAAGCTTGCCTAACTGTTCATGTGATCAGGGAAAATAAAATGTGACTTTGTGCACTAATCTGGCTGCTCTGTGTTTGCAACATGATATAACAAAACTGATCAAAAAGTAATTCTAGAAAAAAAAAAATGTCTATGGGGTCACCAGGAATTTGTGATGCTAAAATGGGGTAACAGGCCGAAAAAGGTTGGGAACCACTTATCTAAGCCATAACGTTTCTCATACATTCATTGATTCATTCTGTCATTCATTCATCTACCCAAAGCGACATGCATTTTTGAGAAAGCAGAGTCAATCAATCCCTGGAGCAGTTATGATTGGAGCCCCAATGTTGAATTCCCTTCAACTGATCCTTGAACTTGAACCAGCAACCTTCACGTCACAGTCCTAGCCCACATTTTACACAGCCATATCTTTACCTAAAAATAGGTTAAACAATAAAATAACTGATGTGGAAAAGTATGTTTAGTAACTAGTGGAACTTTTATTAACAACCTCATCCAGACTCTTCATGTAGCTGTTGATCAGGATAGAGCTGGTTAGGAGGCGTTTTGGCTATACAGTATGAAATTGTTTCATTTTATTTATATTTTCAGGCTTTTGGATGGGATTGGACATTACAGTACAGTGCATTTAGCAAAAACTAATTTCAAGGTTGTCTTTAGCAAGCTTGAGATGGGCAGAAGTGTGTATTTGGAGGCTGTGGTTCCCTGATACTAACCTTCCATTAGCGCTGCTTTTGGACAGTGATTTGTGTGTTTTTTTGTTTTGTAGGAAAAGTTTAATTCAGTCCTGACTTGGCAAGAACACCTGAAATCCAGTCACCTTCATTTCAAACATTCTATTTCTGTTAGCGACCATTTTCTCCATGAAGATGTATGAAGATATGACAAGATATGTAAATGTTGTTTAGCTTGTTACTTAACATTAGTTTCATTATTATTATAATTTATTATTATTTAATATTATTATGACTTGATGATGATCAAGGATTCCGGCCCTGACTGATGAACTTTCACTCTCTCTCTAGACTCAACCAATCAGATGCTTGCTGCTCCATTGCTCACTCTGCCCTCTAGGAAACGGTGAGTTACATTCCTCAATATGTGTGTAACTGTGATGTATATAGCTGGGCTTTCCTGTGATGTAGAATTAGACTATGGGGTTGGTGTCACTCTTATTGGTTGTGTATCATAATGTTCTGGGTGCATTTTATGTGTTTTAGGAATACACAGTACTATGAGAAGGTGTCAGACCCGCTGGACCTCAGTACCATTGAGAAACAAATCCTGACAGGACACTACAAAACTGTGGAAGCCTTTGACACTGACATGCTCAAAGTGTTTCGAAATGCAGAGGTTGGTTTTCACACTGATAATATTTTTCTGAGCGCTTGCACTCCTTTATTTGGATGTGAGTCTGATGAGTGCGTTTTACTGCAGTTTGGAATGACTCACTCGCTTGCAAGTGAGGGCCTTTGTAAATATAACCGTCACCACCAGCTTCTCACAAAGAGCCCAAAGCACTTGTCAGCACTTTTTTCAAAACTGAGGACAAATGTTGCAGCACAGGACTGGTCAGAAATCGCAGTATAGAAGTCTGAATAGACAGCTAACTTAAAACGTGGCTTAATCAAGCTCTGGTGCAACCAGCAATTATTGAAAGATCCCTCTGTGTCCACCCTGCTAACGCAATTATCCCAAATGTTATAATCTAATCCAGACTGGCGGGTGGATGTAACTTTGGTCATTATCTACTGCTGGGAGGCATCAAACCAGTCTGGTCCGTCATTCATTTATTCCGCACTTTGTCTTGCAGAAGTTCTATGGGCGAAAGTCAGCCATTGGCCGGGATGTGTGCCGACTGCGTAAGGCTTATTACGGAGCGCGCCACGAGGCCGCAGTGCAGATCGATGAGATCATGGGGGAGACGGCCAGTGAGGCTGACAGCTCCGACTCCCTGGACCGGGACCATGGCAACACCAGCCACCAGCACGGGGGCGGGGCGTCAGGCCCCCACGACAAGGACGATGATGTCATCCGTTGCATTTGCGGGATGTACAAAGACGAGGGCCTTATGATCCAGTGTGAGAAATGCTTGGTGAGGCTCCTTCATCATACACACTAGATATGATGCCTCTGTGACCATAGCCTGGGTTTAGACTGAAATGAAAGATGGCACCGGCGATGTCAGCACATCCAAGCCTAATTAGGGGTTTACATTTTAATCTTGCTTTAAATGAAGTAACTTCACCCTGTCCGGAATAAAGACAGAACGTGTGGCTAAGGTGACACAGAGTAACTGTCTGCTGGTACCCCCATTGCAGGTGTGGCAGCATTGCGACTGCATGCGCGTGGAGGCCGAGGTGGAGCACTATCTATGTGAGCAGTGTGACCCACGGCCAATGGACAGGGTAAGCAGCAGCCCCCTTGAGGCCCGGCTAAAAGATTCAGACACACGGTGGGAATCTTCTCTGATGTAAATGCCTGCATACTGTAGGCTTCACACAGGCAAGAATCGTTTGGGTTCAAAATCTCTGCATATTATCAGAATAGTGCATCTGCCATTTTGTAGTTCTGCTGGAATCTGTTGTTCAGATTCTCGATGGCAGATTTGACTCCTTGTTAGTGCACCGTAGAATGCAAACGATACATTTCAAATTGTAGTGTGCTGTTATGTTTATGATCCATGTACCATAATGCAAAGGTAATGTCTTGCTAACCAATTGACTGTAATACAAACAACGTGGCATTTTTTGATAAAGTAGTTTGTAAGCATAAGCATAATCACTGCAAAGACTGTAGTTAGACATTTCACTTATAATTATAATAAAGTATATGGTGGTGCAGTGGTTAGCACTGTTGCCTCACACCTCTGGGACCTGGGTTCGAGTCTCTGCCTGGGTTACATGTCTTCGACTCTCCGCCTGGGTGTGGAGTTTGCATGTTCTCCCTGTGCCGTCGTGGAGTTTCCTCCGGGTGTATATCCGGAATATCTGGTTTCCCCCCACAGTCCAAAGACATGCTGAGGGTGATTGGAGTTGCTAAATTGCCCGTAGGTGTGCATGTGTGAGTGACTGGTGTGTGAGTGTGCCCTGCGATAGGCTGGCCCCCTGTCCAGGGTTGTGCCCTGCCTTGTGCCCATTGCTTCTGGGATAGGCTTCAGACCCCGCCACAACCCAGTAGGATAAGCAGATTGGAAGATGGATGGAGGCTTACACATACATGTTTGCTTTATCTAACTCTGATTATATTGTCGCTGTATTTTGCTATTCACAAATGTCAGGTTGTTGGGAAGCTGACAGCGCATTTTGGAATGTGGTGTTTGAAACCTGGGGACTTATTTATCAGCTTAGAACAGTTCCTAAAAGTGTGCGACAAATTCTTATTTTATCACTCTTGCCTACCCACAGCCATACAAAGTGAACGTTTCTGAATCTCTCATATTCTAAAGGTCACTTCACATGCACAGCAACATTAATTTAAATAAAGAAACCATGGGTATATAACTCCCGTGTTCCGTCATAATTGGAAACTGTGAAGAAACATATACCCTCATTCTCCTGCACCTGTTACAGTACATTAAGCGAAACACCGCTATTGTCCTACTACTTCCAATCACAGGGAACCCCTTTATTTATTTATGCCTTTGGTTATGCATGTATGTATGTATGTATGTTTGCATAGGAAGAAACTGATAAGTACCATTCTATGTAAAAAATGTGCGTATGCTCAGTTTACACACAAAACTGTTAATATACACTGTTGATGAATGAGATCCCTCTTCTGGTTTAACTGTGTGATTCTCTATATAGTAGTCTGCATAGATTTTTCTATATAGGGAACAGTGATTGAGTGAACAATTTCAATAACAGCCACAGATTAAACATGTTGAACTTAAGCGTGTCACTATGACAGCGGAAACCACAAACATTGAAATAAAAGCAGGAAGTAATTTTCCTGTCACTGATGAATGTCCCAGACGCTCATCGTAAAGTAGTGTTTCCCCTCACCTTGCCTGACCGTTTCTGTTTCTGCCCTGATAGCTTTCTGATTAGGCCTAAAAAAGCCATACGCTAATTGAGTTGCTTAAATTTTAAAGATTTTAATTAAAATTACCTTAAAACCAGATTTGTTAGCTGGCTTCCTTAAATGATCCAGTAATGTTAAATAAAACTGCTGTTAGGAATAATTGGAATATTAAAATATTACTTGATCTTTTAGATTTACTTAATTTTGCTATTTCAAGGTAATAACAGTTTAATATTAATTACTTAGAATCTCATATAGCCCTTGAACAATTAATGAAACATAACCTCACCAAGGGTTCCCATCTATGGAGTCATGGAGTGTCTTAAACAGAATAAATCTTTAAAAGAATAAGAAAATAAATGTTGAGTAAGAAAGTAAAATATATATATCTAAAAATAAAAGAATAAGAAAATTTTCTTTTCTTTTGTGTGTTGCTTTTTCCCTATTGCTTTTGCTTTTTTCGAAGGGCCAAGCTGTCAATCGGCCATGTCTGGGGGGCTTTCTGGCCAGACTGAGTAGGCAATAGTGGGTATGCACATGATGTCACAGTAGGTGGAATATGCTCACTGAGGGGCAAAAAAACTGTGGCAGAATTATCGTTTAGCTTGAATGCCTCGAAAATGCATCTAAAATAGGAAGGATCTGCTGTGAGATTGATTGTACCGAATGATTTAACAAGAAACTGCAGTCTTTTTTGCAGGCTGCTGAAAACTAAAGAAAAGTAGCAAATCGATCGCTGCAATCCACAGAAACAGCTGGAGTCTGAGTTCCGAAAAGTGGATTTGCAGTCATTATGTGTCAATTATGTTGGATGTTTGGGTAAAATCATACCTCAGGTTATATACCGTATTGACTACTCATCAATTAAATATTTAACATTATTCATTTATATTCTATGTAGCTGTAAAGTATTTCTCAGAATTTATAATATAATAATTTATTTATAATATCCATGTTTATGGTCCACTGATCCTTCGGGAAGGTGTCTGGATCCCTGTTGAGTCCAGCTGCCTTTAATTTGACCAGAGGATCGTTTGTCTTGCAGTCCCTGCTAAAATCGGCTCTGTTGTGGCGTATTTGCCTCTCAGTCCATCTCAGGGGGTGTCGTGTTGTGATGACCCACCCAAAGCCAGCCGATTGACAGCTTGGCCCTTCAAGAAAGCAAACACAAAAGCAATATAGAAAAATCAATAAAGAAAAGCATTTATTTTCTTATTCTTTTATTTTTTTTTGTTTTACTTTCCTACTCAACTTTTACAGATTTCTTCTTCTTCTTCTTCTTGTTTTTGTTCTTCTTCTTCTTCCCATTATTATTATTATTATGGCAGTTCTATCACTCAATACCCAGCAGTGTTCTTGAGACAGTCTCTGAACCAGTCCCATCAAAATGCTTTGTTACAGGAAGTACCCATGGTGCCACAACCAAGCTACGCCCAGTCTGGATCCATCTACTACATCTGCTTGCTGCGCGATGACCTGCTGCTGCACCAAGGTGGGCGGGGCTGGAGGCTGCTCTCTTTGTGTGTTTTTGCATCTATTTGTCTTTCTCTGTGTCTACGTGTGTTTGTGTGTGCATGTCTGTCTGTCTGTCTGTGTCTCCTGTGTGTCTGTATATGTGTGTGTTTGTGTGTGTGTGTGTGTGTGTGTGTGTGTTAGTGACAATGCTAATTCCCAAGCCTGATGCCTTTGTAGGGGATTGCGTGTACCTGATGAGGGACAGTCGACGCACTCCGGATGGTCAGCCGGTCAGACAATCCTACCGCCTCCTGTCTCACATAAACAGGGACAAGCTGGATATCTTTCGCATCGAGAAGCTATGGAAGAATGAGAAGTAAGAGAAAGGGGTGCCAGTTGAGTTGGTATTGGTCTAATATTTCCAAGAGTAAATGCCAGTTTGCAGGCAAAACAGTTCATGCCTCATTGCAGGATGGGGCCTGCCAACAATTTAAGACGCAGCACGGAATGATGAAAATGGTGCTTGAAATATGCCCCCTTGCCCTCCTTTTCACTCTCTGCTTTTCTTTTTCGTTCACTAGTGGTGAGCGCTTTGCATTTGGCCACCACTACTTCCGGCCTCATGAGACACACCACTCGCCCTCACGCCGCTTCTACCACAACGAGCTCTTTCGGGTTCCGCTGTATGAGATCATCCCACTAGAGGCAGTGGTGGGCACCTGCTGCGTCCTCGACCTCTACACCTACTGCAAGGGTGAGGCCCAGCTGCTGAGCTATGCCACTAGCAGTATATGTACACTCACTGGCCACTTTATTAGGTACACCTGTTCACTGAAGCAAATATCTAATTAGCTAATCATACTGTATGTCAGCAGCACAATGTGTGAAATTGTTCAGATACAGGTCAGGACCATCATCACATCAAATGTCAAAATGAAGAGGAAAGGTGATTCAGATGACTGTGAATATAGCATGATTGTTGGTGCCAGAAAGGCTGGTATGAGTATTTTAGAAATTGCTGATCTACTAGAATTCTCATACAAACCATCTCTAGGGTTTACAGAGAATGGGCAGAAAAAGAAAAAAAGAAACGTCCAGTGAGCAATGTTTCTCTGGGTGAAAATGCCTTGTTGGTAGCGGAGGTCACAGAAGAATGGCCAGACTGGTTCAAGCTGATAGAAAGGCAACATTAATTAAAATAATCCCTAGCTACAACCAAGGTATGCAGAAAAGCATCTCTGAATGCACAACACATTAAACTTTAAAGCAGATGGGCTACAGCAGCAGAAGACCCCACTGGGTGCCTCTCCTGTCAGCTAAGAACAGGAAATTGAAGCTACAGTGGCCACAGGCTCACCAAAATTGGACAATGAACGATTGGAAGAACGAATTTGGTGTAAACAACATTAAAGCATGGATCCATCTTGCCTTATGTGAACAGTTCAGGCTGGTAATGGTGGTGTTATGGTGTGGGAGATATTTTCTTGGCACACTTAGGGCCCCTTAGTACCACTTGAGTATCTTTTAAATGCCACAGTCTACCTGAGTGTTGCTGCTGACTATGTTTATTCCTTTATGTGTTTTTGGCAGCCTGTCTTCATTTCAGTTTTAGTCTAGTCTTTGTGTCAAGCTGTCATTTTAGTTATTATTAGTCTTATTCACGTTCATACTCATATTGGTCTAGTCAGGTTTCAGTCGACTAAAAGTCTGAGCATTTTAGTCAGAATTATCCATGACTATTTTAGTCTAGTTTTAGTCAACAAAAACTGATGACAATTTTATCTAGTTTTAGTCAATGAAAATTTTAATCTCTTTATTTTAGTGATGCAATTCTATTTTACCTAGTCAAGATAGTACAAGTACCTAGTAGTATAGACAAAAACAAAATTTTCTTGAATGCATTTCACAATTAAAATAAGGTTCTTCTTATAATTTTATTGTCACCTTATGCACTCAAGAATACTCTACATCCATTCCAGACACGGCAGATGCTCTGATTTGAATTTATAACATTTTGTTTGCCAACCAAACATGTTTGAACTTACTGTAGAAGTCCACACAAATTTAAACACAGTAAATAAATAAAATAATATCCATCTTTTTGCACGGGACTTGATTCACTGAAGCTGTTTCTGGAATCTAGCACAGGAATAGATACAATGTCAGGACAGATGCAGCCTCTGGAAAATCTAACTGTTGTAAATATTAAGTAGTATAAATCCTTGCTATTAGGCCTATTTTGCCCTCAATGATTGAAACTATTGCTTGTATTTTGGCTGTTTACTTTCAGCTATGATTGTTTAACAGAAAAAACAGGCCTCACA
Organism: Brevimyrus niger; assembly: GCA_015164015.2. NCBI lineage: Eukaryota > Metazoa > Chordata > Actinopteri > Osteoglossiformes > Mormyridae > Brevimyrus > Brevimyrus niger. Next base: position 48,589 of record JAABNY020000097.1, on the reverse strand, counting down.
AGACCATAAGGGATGCCAATCAAAATGCATCATGCTCTGAATAATTCACGGACATCCTTTCCGCAAGAACATTATTTCACAATTAGCAGGTATTTACATGAGCTGTAGCCAGAGCGTATACCTCTTCGTGGATGGTAACTAGCCTGGCAAGACAGACCCACGCAAAGTGTTCTGAAAAACGCTCTTTCAATTATTCAAACACTACCCCTTTAGACATATATCTAGTCATACAGTAATGAAAGCTTGAAAGTTTAGATCGCCAGGATTCAAGACAACTGAGCTGTCGTTCTTAGTTTGCTACTTAGCGTTAGCTTGCTAAAATGCCTACATAGCTTCAAAGTGTTCCCTTTACCCACGTATTCTTATGAGACATCTTATCAGAAAGATGTTTTGTACAGATCGCCAAATGTCCATGCTTATGAAATACAATTTTCTCCAAAACGCCTAAAGCTAGCGGGAAAACATCTATTGCTAATGATAGCATGTTAATCACAGCTAGCATGAGCTTTCTAAAATAGAAAGTAACATCACGTTAATGTCTTTACTTACCTCAGTGTCATTGTGTAATGCCTTGAGATGTCTTTTAAGGTTTTAAGGTTTGTGGTGTGTTTTCCCGATATTTTGTAGCCGCATTTCTCCGGCATCTGTGCTCCTGAACGGGAGACACAGGAAACAGAAATACTGCATAATAATAATGTGATTAAATGAGAGGAAATAACATCTTGTCTTGTTTTCGTCAACGAAAATTAAGAGTCATTTTAGTATAGTTATTTTGTAAACCAAATTCAATCTCGTTTTTATTTGTCAATAATATTACACGATATATTTCATTATAGTTATCGTCACATGACCAGAATTTACGTTGTGTCTCGTCTCTGTCACATCAAAAAGGTTCGTTGGCGATATTTTGTCAAAAAATTTGTTGACGAAAACAACACTACCTTTATGACCAGTGTACCCAGCTTCTAATGGCCGGTTCCAGCAGTATAACATCCTCAATGATCATATCATCTCAGACTGGTTTCTTAAACATGATGCTGTACTCAAATTCCTTCCACAGTCACCAGAGCTCAATCCAGTAGAGCACTGGTTCTCAACGTTTTTTATTCCATGAAGCCCCTACATCCACCAATACTTTTTTTCTCAGTTTATGAAATTGCTCTCAAAACAGAAGGTGAATGTTTATGAATAAAATAACTAAATCTAAAACCTATTTAGCAAATGGCTCTAACATCAGAAGCCTGACAACCAGAAAACATCAACTTAATAACTAGTGGTGCAACGGATCACAAAACTAACGGTTCGGATCATATCACGGATTTTGAGTCACGGATCGGTTCAATTTTTGGATCAGCAAAAAGGGGAGGAGTCAAATGTAATTTGCTTCTCATTTATTACAAGAACAGTATGGCAAGAAACTTTTGGTTTTATCAAAAATAACTAATAAATTACAAAAATAAAACCAAGAAATAATTGAAAAAACTGAATAAATACAATTTTTAAATAAAATTCTCAATACTTGAATACTTCAGTGCAACAATTGAAAATCAACCTGAGAACTGAAAACAGGCCAAACCTTATAATGACAATTTTTTTTTCAAAAAGATGAGGATGTCTACATTCTCTGGGGAGAGAGTAGACCTCTTAGCTGTCACTATGTCACCTGCTGTGGAGAATACCCTCTCACTAGGAACTGAAGTGCCAGGCACAGCAAGGTAGTGTCTTGCCATTTTTGCAATGTGAGGGTATTTACACTCATTGTGTCCGCCGCTAGCCATTGTTGTTGACTGAGTCACATGTTCCGCTGATGTAAACACGACTTCTGTGTAATTAATTATTTATTATTTAAGCAATATCAGCAGAAAAACACTGTTTTATCTGCGGTTGTTGTTTTTTATTTTTTTTTATCTAAAAGTTTAAAAAACGAGTTAATCCGTGAATCACGTGCGTTCCGAACCGTGGGTTGTGATCCGTACGGATCACGGATCAACCGCGATCCGTTGCACCCCTATTAATAACTGAAAAGATCTTCATTTTAAGGCATTTGTAAAACAAATATTGCAAATTATTATTTGAATTGTTTTAATATGAAATAGCCATCTATCAATCCTCTCCATCAGGGTCCCTGTGAGACACTGCTAAGGAAATGGCCTGATTTTAGCTGTAAATTCTGGAATGTAATGTCACAACCAAAGCTCTCATACGGTTTACAGTCAGGAAGAAATACTATTAGTTTCTATTTTAAAAATCCTTAATAAAGCCCTCATTTTAATGCATTGTATGTGTGTATTGATATAAATGCTATTGTGTCATTCTGCATTTCATTTTGAAAATATATCTTTTACAATATTATACTTTTTTCTATGCTTTTGAAGTATATTAAGTGCCACCCCCGCCCCCCTACCTTGATAGGAACCCC
>JAABNY020000097.1:29194-42336 GCA_015164015.2 Brevimyrus niger | reverse complement strand
TCACCCACAATAATAGCTTTGTCAGTACTGACCACCAGGTTTGTTAAAAAATCAGCAAACTCCTTAAGAAAATTACTGTACGGCCCAGGAGGTCTATACACAATAATAATGGTGATTTGGGGTGAAGAGCTGGAGAAAGATGAGCCAGCAAGGCTAAGAACGAATATGAAGTTAATTTAAACTGTGGTACCTTAAATCTTACCTCGATAAGCCAGTAACCCCGCTTCATAGTACAGGCCACAGATATCTGGGATCAAAACAAACTGGCACCATTGCTTACTACAATATGTACGTATAAAATGTTTCTGCAAGTTTTCCAAACTGCATTTTGCAATGTCTATACTTTGATGTCAAATTACAAACTTACCATAAATCTGACATATTTACAAAGTACATTAAAATAAAGATGAGTGTAATGCCAAAACAAATATATAAGAATGCCTGGGCCAGAAGCCAGTGTTTGTATCAGGAAGCAGAGGGATCCTGTTTGCCTGGCGTGTCCCATTTGTTCTGCTAACTAAGTGCTTGACTGTCGCCTTCCTCTCTCTCACATACACAGTCTCACACACATATTTACCCAAGTCTTTCTCTGCCACTCTGAAGAACACACTGAACAATATGCATCCCTTCATATTCTCAGTGTGGAATCTGGGACAGTCATCTCAGCCCTGGTCCCCCTTCCCCCATACCCTAGACACACTGCTTTGGTTGTACATTAAACACATTTTCATCTCTTCCTTCCCGATCCACTGAGAGCAAAATATTTTAAAACTGAGTGAAACAAAACATATCGCCATTTTCACAGGTATATATACTGATATATTACCGTTAAATGATCCGTTTCATAATTATGAAGACCAGGATACACAAGATGCACATTTCACTAGCCGAATTATAGTGACCTGTGTCAGTTTTGGTCTTTAGGGAGCTGCCACTGTCTCCCTCTCTTGTAGGACACACTTTCCACATATTCAGTACCTCACCACTCACCCCCTACCGATCACCCCAGTGCTCACTGTCCCAAATCTTTATCATTTCCTACTCACTACCCCAGTGCTTACTGTCCAAATTCTCACCCACTCCCTATTCACTACCTCAGTGCTTCAGTGTTTCAGTTTTTTCTCATGATTTACTTAGTAGGCTGATCCCTCCACCTGCCCACCCAACCTTTGATATAAGTAGGCCCTACTTGCTTTGGTGTGAGTTGCCAACTCATCTGCTGTCTCCTAACTGTTGTGTCTGCCAGAGCTGCTTGTGAGTAGGTTTCCTGTGTGGCCATAGTAAGGGAGTGAAAAACAGAGGCTTTCAGAGAGAAAAGCGCCGTTCCCACAGTGCAGCAGTCACGCATACTGTTACTCTCACTGAGAACAAAGGAGCACGCGAGCCAGAAACAAGAATGAGCCGACTTTTCTTTGCCCAAACAATGTTTATGCGTATCCTGTACGCCCCTCTGTGTGCTCTTTGAATACGTGGAAGTTTTATACTTACATCCCCAGAGTACATTAGCGTCTGATCACACTGCTTCTTAGGTAATAAATGGTTTCAAATTATATTAATCCAAAATGTATAATAATTTGTCTACATCACAATAAATATGCACAATTATACACAAAGTATAACATAATCATATACAGTTCCCTCCAACAGTGAGGCCAATTCCTTTATTTTTGCTGTTAACTGAAAACATTTGGGTTTGGCATCAAAAGATGAATATGAGACAGGAGATCAGTATTCCAGCTTTTATTTTGGGATATTTACATCTAGATATGTTAAACAACCTACAAGATATATCATCATTTGTAATGGAACACCAAATGTTTAGGTGAGCAAAAGTATAGGAACAGATACAGTAGATTAGAGTGAACAATATTTAATATTTAATTACAAATCCTTTGCTTGCAATAATTGCATCATTTACAACAGAATATGTGTGCTGCCCTACTATATTATACAAAATGCTTTTAAAATTTCTTTTCATGCCATCCTGATCTTCTTGTTATATCAGTTCTTCTGACCAGATCGCAATTCATTTTGTTTTACATCGTTTATTGTTGTTTTCTGAGTTTGCAACTGTTTTCAAGATGCCGTTTGTATTGTCTTTCAGCAGCAGGCTATTTGCATAATCAACTAACATGAGAAAGCATTTCAAGTCCCACCCCAAAATACTGAAATATCAAAGAAGTACCACAGCTGGTTTAACACTTTTGGTACTAGTACTAGACTGGAAGTCAATGGAAGAAGGAAAGAACCAACCATACCGTACCAAAAGTATGGTACTTGGTGCAGTGGAAAAGCACCCTTGGTTTTTATCCAAGACACTTGCCTCCATTGACTCTGCAACCATCATTGGCAAAGTCAGCATTAATGAATCCTCAACAACAGGCGTCCCACAGCCACTGGACCCCACAATCCCACCCAGCACCCATCCATACAAGCATTGAACAGAGTAGGAATAAGAACAGACCCCAAAACCAGTTGGGAGGAATGCAGAGGTTCTCCCCCCACTCTGCGCAGCACTCACAGTACCAGTGTACAGACCAGCCATGATACCCAGCAAACTCGGGGGGTTCCTGTAAAGTCTCAGCATGTCCCACAGGGCAACTTGATAAACTGAGTCGAACGCCTTATTATATCAAAAAAGGTTGCCAATATTCACATTTGCATCTAAGAACCTTCAGTGCCAGGATGCAGTCAATTCACCACCCATGCAATCTCTGCAGAACAGATTTAGATTTTTGTAACGCTTCAATTCCTCTCTAATGGGTCTAGTGACCCATGTCCATTTGTGTCACATGCTCACAGGTCTCTTTAAGAAACGCTTTCATATCTGCCCTCAGAGTCTTTGCAGCCCCCGTCTCAGTTCCCAGTACAGACTAAAGTAGCCATCAAGCCATCAGCTGCAGACTCCTCCTGAAAATACCCAGAATGCTCTGTGACATGAAGCACCTCTTTCTGGGAACACCGGGAAAATCAACACAATCTTCAGCAACCTTCAGGGTCTCATCACGGCGGTAGCACCCATGTCTGCAGGTTCTTCACACAAACTGTGTGCAAACTCACAGCCTGATCTGGGAGTCGGGCCGGGTACAGCCTCATTCTCCTCGTACTGTAGGTGGTAGTCTGCTGGTCCTAAGCTGAAATTTCAGAGTAGTAACAACAAGTCTGTGGTCACAAACTGGGCACTGGACCCTGCAGTTTTGTAGGAGGCTCCAGTGTCTGCCCACGAGGATGTGAAGGATCTTCTTAACAACGACACCAGTACCGGAGCACCAAGTCCAATGATGCAGTTCAGGACATTGAAACCAGGATCCAGCAATTCACAGCCCCTGATCATTTGCTAAGTCAAGGGACATGGACCCACTTTCATGACTTTCATGGGGTGGTGGATTGAGGAGTCTTTCAATAGCCCCTGGAAGGTAATACCAAATATTAGCAGCACAACAAAGTTGCTGCAGAATAGATCATTTGTGATACACTTAAAAAGGGTAAGAAGTTTTAAAAAATCAGATTATATATTATCAGTGCCCTGGTATCAAATTAATATGTGCATGAAAACGTTTAGAGGATTATCTCCTACTAAAACACCAGATTAAGGGAACATTAACAGATAAGGTTTAATAGTTAGCAACACATAACATTAGCCTCAAACAGCCTATTAATGGTAAATTCTGTTTTCTTAAATGTATTTCATACAATGTCATGAGATTATAGAAAGGAGTTTTCTAAACATTTTTTTTTCTTTTGCAGAGTGACAGCAGTAAAATATTAGGTATAATATTTCAGCATGTGATCTCAACTCCCTGAGTTTTGCAAGCCTTTCCTGTTCCTCACTTTTAATAAACCAAACATTAAGCTTCCCAATAGTGTGGTCTTCGTGAACATGTGGAAATGCAGCATTTAAATATGATTACCTCACTTTTTTTTGCAATCTTTAATTACACTGAGATTCCTCCTGCTGAGTTGACTGACTTTTTCTCTCCTCTCCATGTTACTGGGGAAACCGTACATTTCTGCAGCTTTCTCTCAGTGACTGGAGCATCCCCATGTAGCACAGCAAACCATGCTGGAGATTACATGCAAAGAAAACATGAATTCAAAGCAATAAACAGCAGCAGCACACTCTGTAACCAAAGTAAGCCTAGAATATGTCAACAAGGCAGGTAACCTTAGCCGGTAATAATAACAAATTTTATATTTTATTATACATTGATGTGACTACATACACAAGATACTGGGCTACATCAGAATTGTGAATCACCATATTTAGTTACTATTAATTACTAGAAATCACTGTTCTATCTCTCTGTGTTTACTGCTTCAAATGGCCCGCCAAGCACTTCCTGGAACTATTTGAAGTCTACATGAAATTTAGAATTTCTGTTGACACGACTCTCTCCACATCTCTGCATATAATTTGTGCCAAACAAGAAGAATATCCTATGGTTCAGGGGGGTGTTCCACAAAGCAGGATTTCTTGCTTAGTCAAATAACTTGTTGGATTTAAGCTAGTCTAGGCTAAATTAACCTTATCTTCTGTCTCTTGCATTTAGCCCAGACTACTTTACATCTGATAAGTTATCCACCTAAGCAAGAAGTCCTCCTTCATGGAACACCCTGCAGGGGTAGCCAGTTTTATCCAGAAAGAACCATTGTGTGTGAAGGTTTTTGCTGCAAGTCCCAAATTAGATCACAAATTATAGGATTGATTAGCTAAAGAGTTCTCACAGCTGGGTTTGAATGGCTGACCTAAAGGTTATTCGAAAAACCTCCTCACATATTGGGGGGTATTTTTCATGTAGCTGGGTTAACTTAAGCCAGGTGTGGCCAGTCTTGTCCGCAAAGGACCAGTCTGTATGTGGGTTTTCGCTGCAACTCCCTAATTAGATTACTAATTAGAGGACTGATTGGCTAAAGAGTCATCACACCTGGGTTTGAACAGCTGACCTACAGGTTATCCCTGGCTGCAGACACTGTAGGTGCGGAGCTCCACACTAGGCGGAAACACGTGACTTCAAATTTGAACACAATTACGTTGCACGAGAAATGTTTTTGTGTTGTATCCCGTATTGCAATATATTGGAATAAAAGGTTTAAAAAATATAGGCTGTACTTAAAATAGACAAATTAAGAACAATAGACTTTTACAGCGAAAACTAAGTTGCATTTTTGTTACTGTTGATGATGCTGATGAAATAAACATGGTTCTAATGAAGTGTTTTTAATTCGTAAAATGTATAAAAAAATATTATTGATTGAAAGCTAATACATTACTGTTAATAGCAACTAAGCTTTTAATGTGTTTCCACCTACTGTGGAGCTCCACAGTGGCTGCAGCCAGACCCTTCCCCAAAACCCTGCATACACACCAGCCCTTTGTGGGTAAGATTGGCCACCCCTGACTTAAGGCAAATGTCATGATTGTCCAATTGGAATGTACCTTTCCTAAACTCTTATTACACAATCATTACTTCTAGCTTAAGTTAATCAAGCTAACAGAAATTTTGCTTAATGGAACCCCCCTGGCCCTTTGAGGATAAGATAGCCTGCTTATGCTGTAGTTAATAGTTATTTGGGAGGGACAGTTTGCAGCAGCAGGCCAATAAGTGTCATTGTTTTCTTGAAATCCAATGAGAAATCGAGACGCTGAAGATAAACTCAGATATTATTCTCCATGACACACAGACACATATTTAGGTGAGAGCAAGCTTGGCAGCAAAGGGCAGTCACCTGCAGCACCAATCATAGAGCTGGGGTTTAAGGGCTTTGTTCAAGGGACCACAGACAAGTGACTATTCTACCGAAGCCGGGCTCAAACTGGTAAACTTCTTATCACAAGCACAGTGGCTTAGCCGGGTGAGGGTAAAATGCGGACCGTTTACAAACAGCGGAATTCATGTTTACAAACAGACGTGTCGCAAATGACGCACGCCGCGTACACAGATCACGTGGCATAGAAAGAAACCCATACGACGGTGCCTAATCACGGGGTCCGTTCGAGGTGTGTCTGCAGCTGACGTGAGGTGGAGGGCGATCAGCCAGCAGTTGCAAGGGTGGAGTATACGCGGAGCTCCTCCAATGCCCCTTTGTTTACGTCCGGCGGAATCCGCCGGAATTCCGCATTTTACCCTCACCCGGCTTAGCCTACTGAACTACACACTGGTACATACCTTCCACATTCAATCATCTCTGTCTTGTTGTTCTTGTTTTTCAGTTGTACCTCATTGTAAGCACTGCGTGTTCTTTGTATGTGTCACGTGCAAAAACGTTTCTTCACTATGAATCTATTATCCTACAGCATGTACATGTTAATGCGAGAAAAAAGTTGCGAATACATACCAAAACATACTCCAAATGCAAAAAAGGCAACAGATGGCAAAAGATAAGTCTGATTTGCTGAATAATTCACCTTAAAGAACGCAAAAGCTAGAATTTGAATGAACTGGCTTTTCTGTTACAACATAAATCTCAGTTTCAGTCAAATGAGAACCGAGAGTATGACATGAGCTTGTTGAAATGCCACGCAACTACAAATCCCACAATTCACTCCAGGTCCGTGACATCATTCACATGGGACTGGGAAGTGGTAAGCTGATTAAAGACGGCGGTAGCTGTGGTACCGGTAGTTTTCTATTAATTGAAACGTGTTACATGTTTGTCTTTGGTTTACTGGTTATTTTTCCGGAATGCTTTTTAAATTCACGAAATACAGTGTTGTATATGTGCAAAGGAAAATCTTGAATAAGCTGCCGTTAGCCAGCTAGCTAGATAAAGTGACGTGGAGCTTCTTAGACCTGACCGGACTTATTTAGTTTACGGTATACTGATGTAATATTTAATGTCCGCATTTTTATGTGTGCAGTGAATGAATCTGGATTTTTTTTATTGACTACACATACAGCTATGTATTTGCCATATCCCAACAGATGTATCATGATTTGGACATCCCGACGCTTCTTCAAAACTTTAACACCCAGCCCTTGTTGTGTGAGATCTTTCGTTCGGGTTTGACTTGCTTAGCTGCACCTAAGGCCACTTAACGTTAATAAAGTATTTTACATGGCCGCTCGCCTCAATGTTTTTATATTTTATATTTTTCAAAAAAATCCGTTTTTTTCACCTCAAAAACTGTCAGGGATCGTCAATACGCACGCGCATTCTGTGGCAAGACCATTAAAAACTTAGACTAGGCATTTGTTTTGAAGGCTTCTCTTTTCTTGTAATTGTTTGAACTGTTGAGATTTTAAAATGTTGAGATACTGACAAATTAAAGGTTAATTTAATAGTTTTAGTATGTCTAGTTTAGTATGCCGTTCGTCTTTACGCTAAAAATATAAAACCCCCTACTCACCAATATTTTAAAAGTTTGTCATATAAAACAATTTATTAATTTTAAGTGGCCTATAATTTAAGAAATTTTATTGCATCAGTCGGATACTAGATGCAGTGTCAAATACACGGCCGTGAAATTCAGCGTTTCAGTGAATTTCAGGATGAGGACTCCTGACAGCTCTGAGCGAATGGCAAACCTAGTTGTCTTTTCATCAAATAAGACTCACTCGGCTTCACTTAAAATGTACTAATAAAAAATTACATTTTTGCTATTAAGAATATTTCTTGAAATCTATTAATCAATTTTGACTCATATGAATCATTTTTAGTAGGAAGAACTGTATTGTTACTAGTAAAAAATATGTTATAAATATCTAACACTGAGTTTTAACTAGTAATATGTTACCATTGACTGTCATAGTTTTTTGCCTTTCTTATCCCAAATTCAATTTTTGCTAGTAAAAAGTATTGTATTGTAGATATCTTTTATTCAGTTTTTACTAGTAAGTTGTTGCTAGTAAAAATTCACATTTAAGATATTTGTTATTTCAGATCTCTAAAATATAACTGCAGATATCAATAATTAAATTTTGATATATGAACTGAATTATGTATATCTAGACATGGATTTGTGACTAGTCAAAATATCTGCAATATGAGCTTGTACTAGTCAAAATTGAATTAAAGATATCAGCAATATGACTTTTGGAATTTTGGATGTGAGAGGCAAAAATTCAATGAAAGTGAATGGTTATATACGAATAAAAACTGACCTGTACATATTTGTAATACAGTGGTGTCTCGGTTCTCGAACTCACTAGAACTCAAATTTCTTGAAAGCCGAACAAACTAGTTTGACCTAGAACTTGATCTGAATATCAGAAGTCGAACTGTGAATGCTGACCTAATATAAATTGTATGCGCCAGGAAATGAGTTAAACTACAATGCAATTCTTACTTGAATGCCTTTTTCACAGACGATTATCCAAATAAAGCAGCGCAACATTACAGTAACTAACAATAAATAAACCACTAACTTAGGTGTACTATTACAGCATTTATGTAATTTATTTAAACTTTATTTTGCCAAGTAAATTAACTGAAAACCAGTTCTCACTGCTTTACGTGATATTTAGGAGAAATAGCAGATTACGCATCGGAACTGCTTGGGATACAAATGTCATGCATGTAACTAAACTCTTTAGCCAATAAGGGCAAAGGTGTGTCGTCATGAAGGCGGTTCTAATTTGTACAGCCGGGTGAGAGGTCGCAATGCATCTAACCGTAATGCATTGCGTCAGGATCAGAATGCGTTGCTTTAAGCCAGCGCTGTAAGCAAGTGGAAGGCACCCAATGACCAAACTGAACAAATAAACTGAAACGCGGACTTAATACAGAGGACTAATAACAACAACCAGAAACAGCTGATCACATGGGGATCCCACACGGGGTTAATGAGGGGGCGTGGCACACGATAGGATAGGACAATCGGGGCAGGACAGGGGTAATGTTGGGATAAGATCTTTATTGTTTTGGAAGCCATTAAGAAAAAAATGCTTTTCTTGTTTTTCCTGTTCATTTTGTGTTTAAATGCTAAAATAAATAAAACATATTTAGGTGTAATTTTGGGGTCCCGGGAACCAATTAATTGGTTTTCCATTATTTCTTATGTGAGAAGTTCGATCAGAACTCAAACTTTTTAGGATTCGATCCGGGGTCCGGAACGGATTAAGTTCAAGAACCGAGGTACCACTGTATTATTTTTTCCTAGTAGAAATATAGGTCCTATTAATAAAAATAATCATTCTTACTAGTAAAAATTGAATTTTTATTAGCCAATTTGTCTTGCCATACTAATCACATTGTATGAGCTTAACCTAATGCTTGTGGTTTGAGAGGCTCTATGTGGGAGTTTTAAGCCCCAGGCCTGGGGTGTCAGTTACTGCTGCAGAGAAGAGACCCTGTATCTCTGTGCCCTGTGTAACATGAGCGCACGAGTAGATGATCAAAAATATATTTATTAAACTAATAGAAATCCCGTCTATGGTAGCTGCCAGTTAGCAGGCCAGCTAACGTGCTGCAGAGGTCGCCAATCCAGATGGCTCTGCTCATGTTTTTTTCTGCTGTATGTTTTGTGTCGGAGTTATGTTTGTCTTTGCACTCAGTCTGTTACATTACATGTATGTTTGTCTGTGCCATATGTACCTTGTTGCTCCTCTGGGATCAATAAAGTTTGTCTAATGTAATCTGTTTCATTGACGAATAGAAAACCAACAGGTTGAAACTTTACTTTTTTATACAAATGAAGTGAAGGTATGTTAACGCATGCAGCCTCAGCTGACCCCGCATCTGAATGTTCAGTTAACTGAAGAGTTTATAGCTTGCAGCTTTTGGCAAATACATTTGGAGTGATGGAGATATATACAATTTTCCGGGTAAACTTGTTAAAATCCTGTTTCCCTTTGCCAGGTTCACTCGTGATCCTGAGCTCCCCACATCCCATTTGGACTCTTCGTCATGACCAAACTGCTGGAGTGGTTGCTGGGCATCTCGGTGCTGGTGAGCACTTGGGGGCTGCTGACTTTCGACCTGCTGGACCTGAAGCTGCCGCCGGTGTACAAAGAGGTGGCGTGGCCCATGCCAGTATACCTGCTGGTGGTGTTTGGCTGTTACTCTCTGGCCACGGTGGGCTACAGAGTGGCCACCTTTAACGACTGTAATGAAGCCTCCCAGGAACTGCAGGCCCAGATCAAGGAAGCCAAGAAGGACCTTCAGAAGAAAGGACTTAAGTTCTGAACGATAGTCTGTGATATGAGATCACATTCCTTCTTTGGAAGATTACATTGTCCCTGGGGTATCCAGTAGGACTTGGCATTGAGATGTGCAGTAAAGCAATGTTGTGTTTCCAAACTCTTCTTATGAATCTCATTGTCCTGTGGGACAGATCAACTGAAAGTCTGGTTGTTCTGTGACTGGAATCAGTCACTTGTTATGTGTTAATGCACTTATCTGTAGCTATAAAGGGAAGTTTCTAAATTTTTTGTGTGTATGGTGAATAAATCCAGATATAATCAGTGCATCCCAAAACTTAAAAAAATGTGTAGCTAAATATACAAGTACTAGCACTGGTCTGAGTAATAATCATTGAGCTTCATTTTTTGCAGAAATATGAATATGTATTTACCATATGCCTTGGTTTGGACATCCTCTCGCTTCACTAACAGCCAGTCATTGCCGTGTGAGATGTTTCGTCTGGGTTTGACTCACTTAGGTGCATCTGACCTGATACAAAAGAAATCTCATCATATGAATCGGATACTACACACAGGTGTCGGGTTTGTTCCATTCAACGAAGGCTTAGGTCTCCTGGTGGCACATATCGCACCACAATAGCTTAAATTAATGCTTGTTGTTTGAGAGGCTGTTGGGGAGTAGAAACCAGAAAGGGGGTCAGCAGGGATGAGGGGACTGTGGCGTCGTGGGTCTGCAGTGTCAGTTACTATTGCAGTGAGAATAGGGTCAAACCAGCCCAAGTGGCACCACTGTGGCATCTGCAACATAAGAAGATGTGAAGTGAGTATGCCGAGGACACATAGAATATGCTAGGAGGAAAATTAATGTGTGCTTCAATGCTTACAGTCCAGGCAAGCATCTGTATTCACACCCATAATCACCTGTTATATGGCTGGAGGCTGCAGCTTACTGCTGGGAGGGTGATGTCATGCATTCCTCTTAGAACCTGTAACTTATGAATGGGGAGGTTAGGGATCAGGGTTAGATATGCGACTACGTCAGGGAAAACCAGTGAAGAAGACAGCAAAGACCTATGCAGGGCGTCTACAAGCAATGTGTTTTCATGTCCAACAGCCTGACACATTTGCTCTGTAGTTTGTCGGATTAGTGTTTAAGGTTTTTTTTTTATTAAATAATATTACTTTATATAATGAATCTTTGAAAACATTTGTATGCAGTTTGGTGTTTTACTTAAGCGATATGAAGCCCAAATGTTCTGACTCTCTTCTTAATCTTCATGTCACCTTAGAAAGCTAAAGTTCAGCCCAGATGGGGCCCTAACCCACAATACCAGGCTTAGGAGCACACTGCCTTGTTCTAGAGACCACACAGTTACAGACCGCTGGCTGTGCTCTTTTGTCCGAGCTCACATTCCCAAAGAGACTGCTGATGGTGAATAACACTTAAAATCAATCAGTGCCCAGCTGTCAAATATGCCCTGTAGCAGGGTGTTTAACAAGCAATTTCTACATTCCTGGCTGTTGGAAATACAATAGGCTTGAGCTGCATGCTTTCAGTATGCCTGTGGGACGAAGTGGCCTGTTCCCATGGCAACACTTCTAGACCTACTGCATTGGAACAGCGTGGGGGAGGCTCTTCTAGTTCCAGAGTCTCCTGCCCTGGTCTGGCTGAACTTGCATCCGTTACCCTAAATAACTGACATAATTTTCTGTAAGATTACAGCCACCAATTGATGACTTACAAATAAGCCAATAAATGCACATATTTAAAATAACTCTTATTCAGGCCTTATGGGCAGTTTCAATAAATCAACCCCCCTAGGGTGAGCACCATTCATAGGCCGTAAATAACATTCACATATTTACACCCTAATTGCAGTCTAATCTCTTTACCTTTTCAGAAACGGCTTCATATTTTTGTGATCAATAGGCTTGTTTGATGTTCTACAAAATAGAAGTGACAAGTAAGGCCAGCACACCCAAGGGTATTCAGCTTCAGTGTTGAAGGTTCTAGTCATAGGTCAGCTGAGAGGACCATGGAAAGAAACGCAGGCTTTTGCAAAGGATCCAAACAAGCAGATCGAGTCTTGCAGAGAGGACTGGCAAATAAGAATGATAGAGGAGATCAGGAAATGAATGAGAGTCAAGTATAAATATGAAGCTTGACTGTGAATTTTGGTATAAAAAGTGTATGAATGAACAGCTGAAGGGCAGAATACTACTAACATCAGCTTTCAAAGTTTCCGTGACCTAACAGGGCATCACCATTGGCTCTTTCTTAACTTGAACAATAATAACTGTCAAGAAAAAAAAATGTCCCTAAATGTAATAATTACTGATTCACCATTACACCCTTATTGCTGTTCACCCTGTAGTGTGCTACTTTTCGATATATGCCAACTGATTTGCATCAAGATACTGTGGTACCTCAGTTCTCAAACTCATTAGAACTTGAATTTCTTAAAATTGTTCTTGAATTTCTGTTGGTTCTAATCTTGAACCAACTAGTTTGAAAATAAATTACCTAGCGCTCGATCAGAAACTCAGAAGTCAAACCGTAAATGCCGACCTAAGATAACTTGTACATGCAGGTAAATGAGTCATGCGACACATCTCTCAGCAGAAACAAAGAGTAAGGCTTCAATCTCAGCCTCGCATTCGCATTATGCATGTTTATACTAGCTGAATACATATATTTAGACAGTAAAAATACATTTAGACAATGATTGATAGTAATTATTATATAATAAAATACATTTAAAATAAAGATTTCTTATTAATATTTTTTATTAATGATGATAAAAAATAAGGATTCACGTTATCCCTTGCCCAGACGTGGGTCACCGGGGCCCCCTCCTGGAGCCAGGTCTGGGGGTGGGGCTCGATGGCGGCACAGCCCGAACAAGGCACGTGGGTCCCCCCTTAATTGGGCTCACCACCCGTAGGAGGGGCCATAGGGGTCGGGTGCACTGTGAGCTGGGCAGTGGCCAAAGGCGGGGACCTTGGCGGTCCGATCCTCGGCTGCAGAAGCTAGCTCTTGGGACATGGAATGTCACCTCT
>JAABNY020000097.1:6471-18886 GCA_015164015.2 Brevimyrus niger | reverse complement strand
GGGGTGTGGTGGGGGGGGGGGGGGGGGGGGGGGGGGGGGGGGGGGGGGAAGGGAATGCTGAAGGGGGGTGGAGTGGGATGGGGATCAGGTAATCGGCAGAAAAGGCAAGAATCCGTGTATCTTTTTAATCTGTCAGTCTGAAAAACACTCTGAATCACAGACCATAGTGAGGTGGCCTGATAAACTGGGCGAACGGGGAAAATCCAGGGCGAGCCAGGAAAGCTACAGGAACATGATTAACGAGGAGGCAGGGAATGAAAAAAGAAAAGCAGGGAGCAAAAATGCATGTAGCAGGGCCAAAATGTGTGGAATAAATAAATATTGAGACAGAGGTGAAGACTCCCTGAGCAGCGCTCTGCCTACATGAGTAACACACTAAAGAGCACAGGGACTGTGAGCTCCAACGTTTACGTTTTTTGTAATTTATGCAACAATATCAGAAGGATATTCGATTGGGCTACAAAGACCACCGGGCTCCTTCATCCACAGCTTTGCTCTTACTACCATTTATACTTAATGATCTGTTTTCTGTTTGACTCTTAACATCATCGCTGGACGTGTCGGGAGACTCAGTCCCACCAAAGCCGCCATGATCCCCCCAGCCAGCAAAAACAAAGGCAGAAAATGGAATTAGAGAAACTCAAGCCAGTGAACTGGATCAAACCTGGAAGAACCAGTGAAAAACAGTCTGAACCTAAACCGCCTAGTAGAGAGGCAGGAAGGAGTGAGGGGGAGTGGGGTGTGTATGTAGAAACAGGTGTAGTCAGGGGTTTACGCACGCTAGAGCCGGGGGGTGGGGGAGCGGGACTGAATGACTGACTCAGTGCTCACACACCCATGCATGGTGCTAACTTGCACCGCGCTGATATCTAATCACCAGGCTATCTACATTTGCACAACGGTGTACATTTTCGTGTGCGTCAGAGTATGTCTATGCAATGTGGCCTGGGGCCGCTCCTGTCACCGCCGGCTCAGCAACAGCATGAGAAATCCATCACTCATACGCTTCATACTGCGCGGACAAACCTGCAAGGGCCCCAGTGACACACACAGACCGACAAGCGCAGACAGGTAACGTGGAACTGGTTCAGGCTGACAGCCAGGTTGACACACACCCAAAGTGGCCAGCTTGCTGGGGCAGAGAAAGTCGACCCATCACACGTGAGGCGCCGCCCCGCTACAGCGGCCGTCTGTCCTCACATCCTTCCAAACAAGATGCACCAGGTGAAGCAGATCTCTATCCCACATGGGTTAGTTAGGTCAAGGCTATTTAGCTAGGATCAATACCTGGTGTTCAATTAGCTGTGCCACTCTAATTAAGTCACACGCTGATTAATATTGACTTCAGAGACGAGGGGTGAGACATACAGAGGGATCTGGAAGTGAGGTGGGATGGAACAGGGAGGTGGGTCAGGCAGGGTGGGGAGGGGCAGGGGGTTTGGGGGGCCGAGGGGGCAGACCAAGACAGTGTAGAATTCAAAATACTGTCCCTCCTTTGCAGGAGTTGTGAATTTGACTGTGATTTAGCAATGAAATTCAATGATAATAAAAAAAAAACAGCAGAACCCCCTCCCCCCCCACCCCCACCATGAGATAAGCCCTGTGTCTGGACACTCAACTTCATTCTCCCTCTACTGTGGAGGATGAGAGGCTGTTATGTCAGCACTACAGACTGCAGAGCTACAGGTAGAGGACCTGCCTGAGTGTTTGTATGTGCAGGATATCTGTGCGAGGGTGGACTTATCAAACGGCATCTGGTCCCTGGCTCCATAAAGACAGAATGTACAGAAGTTACATTCAACGATACAACATTAAATTATTATTTAAATGATAGTCTGGTATTTGCATAGTTAGATGGTGGGTCCCTCCTGCTTCACGCATTCTGCATTACCCAGATCGCTTTCCACACCAGAGCCCAGTGGCTACCACTCATTTGCCTGCCATGTGAACCAATACAAATTAGCCTAAAAGAAAACAGCACAAAGATACAGTAAAAACATTACATCATCTGTGACTTTGATACTATCCCACTAGAATGGTAGACAAATTGATAAGATATGTGGAGAAAACACATGTAAACTAACTGCAAAAATTCAAGAGTAACCTTAGCCTCAGGGGTGGAGTGAGATATAAGTTACTGTGGGCTACAGCCTACGGCCACGGCAAAACAGGCAATGGTTAAACTTCTTAAATTTGGCCGATCAGTCCACCGGTGTGATACCTGCCCTCCCCCTGATATAAATTTTAATGACAGCCCTCCAGCACCCACCCTGATCAGTACGTTCCCTCTCTTCTTTCTCACTTGGCTCCAAAAAAAAGTTCAAATCACCGACTTAGGGGGGTCCCCTATCCATGTCAGTCTAGAGCCCCAGGGAAGCTAGTCCACCCCTGCCCTGCCTGCACGTTGGCTTGTGTACAGGAATGAGTCCTTGTGTGCAGAAATACACATAAATGGGCACAAGCCCCTTTGGTTCTATGTGTCCTGCATCCAGATCAGGTGTGACCATGCAGCCTAACCTGGGCTGGGGTGTTAATATTTACAGCAGCCATAAGGGAGATTTAAGCTGGTGAAATGATTTTGATCATTCCTATTTGCTTATGCTAAAGGGACCCTGGGCAGCGTGAAGGGGGCAGATGTTCAGCATGATCCCCGACTCCTAAGGCTCAGGACTCCACATCTCACTTTTGTTCCAGGTCAGTCCATAATGATGCGATTGAAGTCATTATGTGGACAGCAAGTCCCTCTCACCTACTGTTTAAGGTGTAAAAGAAAGGTGATCTGGCAGAGCCGTGGGCCCCCAGGACATGGGGCCCACCCTGCAGTTAGGGCCGGGGGGCCGAGCGTAGGCAGACCCACTCCCAAGCCCAACACTCCTACATGGTCCACTTCAGATCTCAGAATGTGGGACTGCGCTGCCAGTTCATTGCTGCGGGGCCAGGGGGCTCATCCTTTCTTTTGTCCCCTTTGTCCCATCGCCTCTGCTCACAGCCCCCCCCCCACACACACAATCGCCATACTACAGAATGTACACAATAGCCGTGGCCCCCAGGCTGTTTGGAGTCCAGGAGCCAGCAGAGTGTGAGTGTCTGACAGAGTCACGCTGTGGGTCTATGTGGGCTTCCGTGCTGCTCAGTAACACCCTCTAATTACGCAATAACTCCTCTCCGCTGCATATTTCCATAAACAGCAGCCATTTCTCCATGTATCTCTGAGATTCCAGCTTCAACACTGCACTGGCCAAGAGGGCCACTCAGTCCTAAAGGTGACTTCCCATCTACAGTGAAATTGCCTATCAAGTCAACACCCCCCCAGATGAGGGATGCCAGTGGTGACAAGCTTAATACAGCTGATTAACAGCTAAATGAACAGATTAAGTTGGGTGACAAGCTAAACTGGTACCATACATGGGTTCTCCGAGTTGCATTTTTGCGTGTCCATCACTGGAAAGACCGGAATGACAAACTACAGGTCTGAACTGACTCTTATCTCATTGTTCTATCATACAAATTATAATTTTTCTATTTTTATTCCTCAGCTATCAGCAATCAACTCTATTCATTACGCATTTATACAGTAGAGCAAATCTCTAGAAGTTCAATGGCCATTGCTGTTTTTTAATAAGACCAGCCTGCTAACCACTATGCCGCCAGACGTTGCAGTGGTCCTCCTTTAGCTGCTATTATTATTAAGAACAATATACAACCATATTACTTTGTAACAATACCAAGGATGCAAATTGCAACAGTTTCAAGTAGCTGCGCTCAATGAGTACTTGCGCCACATCCTAATTTCAAGTTGCTCAGGCTCCTGCTGGGTGAAGAATACAACATTTAGATAGACGAGCCGAGCGAGTGTGTTAATGTCAGCCTACTTATTTTAGTCTGTGTTTATAGGGCAATTTATGTGAGCATATTTGCGTCCCATGCATGGACACCCCTCTACCCAAGACCCAGGTTATGATCTCGTTATGATGATCTTTAAGATACAGTTAAGAACTTCTCGTATAACAACGAGTAAAAAAAAATAAACCAATCAGTGATATGTAATGAGTTCGAACTAAAACGATAGCGTAAAGCCGTGCCAGACTTCAGTCATGTAAGCAAAGTCACGAGCTACACGTAGATCTAACGCTTATTCACAAACTCGGGCATAACAGCTTCTGACAACTCGCATGAACTCCGCACGGGGCAACACGTAAACGAAAAAAACATATTATATCATATAATGCATTTTATTTGTATGGGGAGCTTGTATTTACAACATTGCGGGCACTAAATATCCCCACAATGAACCTGTCACTTTTTATCTTGTGGGGTCATTTTTTCTGGTCCTCACAATGGTCCTCCGTGAATGCGATCAAAAAACTAAACATACCAAAAGGGGCGAAGGTTTGGATTAGGGTTTTTCCATATAAATGAATGTTGAGTCCCCGCAAAGATATGAATACAAAGTGTGTGTGTGACGGGGGGAGGGTTGGGGGACGTAATGCAACTATGATACCCCTGCAATGCAAACGCAATAACGCCGACACTTCGATAATACAAATAAACACTTACTTAGGGTTTGAGCTGTTCCAGAAGACACTGTGCCTCTCGGACGATGCGCACCAGACGCCCAGACTCAGTACCAGACCCAAGAAGTACACCAAATCCATTGTCGATTTGCGCAAAATTGCACCGTAAATGCAAAATATCTTGTGACGTTTATGCACGATTTTATAACTCATAAGTAACAACCTGCTGCAAAAAAAAAAGATATAGAAAGGTTTTAATATAAAAATGTTGCTGATCGGTAAGGACCAAGTAACATATCCAAAGAAGCCACAAACTGTTGGATTAAGTTATGAATGATTCATGTGCCAGTTGGCTGTTTTGTCTGACGACGAACACACGGAACCACGCCTTTCCTCGACTGACAACCAATGAAAACTAGCAACCGAAAGTAATTTGCGTATTATCAATAAACACGCACCTCCACAGTGAGCTATAAATCAAGAAAGTTTACTTTGTAGGTGAATTATGAAAAGTGAATTTCGTTTTGACAAAATATAATTGCCATTGTCGATTTCCCTTTTTCGTAGTTTGCTTTGATTGTTATCTTAAAAGCGAACTGCATTTCTAAAACAAATGCACGCATACTTAGACTATCGTTTATCTTACCATATAGACAACAGTCAAAAAATAAGTTTATAAGATGTATAAAAATTTATAAAATATAACAAAAATACAATATTAAGCCAAATACATAAAACGTATAATATAAGTAAAATAACATTTTGTATCTGTGTGCGTATTTTCCCTTTAATTTTCTAATTTTTAAAAGATGATGCATTTCAATAAGATTCTGTCCTAAAAACTGACCTTCCCTCGGTCTGAACGCAGCAGTCCAGCGTGGGTGTTCTACCATGACATTTACTGATTAACACCCCATTCGTGCCGTGAAAGATGTTTCTGCAGCACGCTATGCACCACCACCCCCACTAATCGCTTTCATACTCTCCGGCCACCCGAAGCAGAAATGAACAGGATCTACCTGCAAACCATTCCGCAACTAATAATGCGGGCGACAAAGCTGTGAGCCTATCCTAACTTCCTATAGAAATATGTGTTAATACCGTAAGTGCCATTAGCGGACCAGCATGTGGTGTGGTAGTTAAGGACACAAACCAGTAATCTGAAGGTTGTCAGCGTCATTCTCAAGTCGGGATTCGCTGTACCCTTGAACTATTAGGTACTTAGCCTGAACTATTTTGGCAAAAATCTCTAGTTTGGTAAATGCCTCAAAATCACTAAGTGGCCAAATATGAATCCTGCTTCTGCCCAGTTGGGAATATAGATCCTAGAATGGCATCACTCTTGGGATTTCAGTTAGCTTCTGCAGATGCCCTTGCTGTAATCCATACAAATGTCAAGAAAGGTCTTCTCGCTCCTTCCATATATATACACATCCACACCAATTTTCATCTTGCCTTTTCATCAATTTAGGAGGGACGTTCAGTTGTCAGTAAAGTCACTGTTTACCCTTCTGCTGACTGATACCTTTCAATGGAATTCCCTTTGAATCTTTGTAAGATCTCTGCAAACCATATGGCTTTTGCTGTAGGATGTAACTGAGTAAATGTCAGGAAAATCACGCTAGGAAAGCTGAACTTTATTTGGGGTTAATCAGAATTCCCCCCCAAAGAAATGGTTGGTTTCCCTGAATGCTGTAATTAAATCAAAAGGTGTTTTAACAAAACATTAGATTAAGGGTGTATAAACAGCTTATTGTGGTTTATATATATACCCCCAGGGTATGTGTTCTAAAGTCCCATGGAGTTATATATATGTGTGTGTGTGTGTGTGTGTGTGTGTGTTTGTATGTGTATATATATATATATTTCCCCATTAACAGATTCAGAATTCAGATTCACTGACTTTTATGAGGACCTGAAAAATAGTCCCTACAACATCAAAATGACAGGTTTTTATCACGTTGTGGGAGACATGTTGTGGGAGACCTAATCCTCACACATACACACACACACACACACACACACACACACACACACACAGCTCTGGAAAAAATTAAGCAACAAAATCAGTTTCAATCGTTTTAGATTTTATGAGCATGCACCTGTGTTAAAAAAACATTTTTTGCTAACTCCAGCTCCAGCTCTTCCTTGCTTCTCATTCATGAAAGACTTCTTCTTTGCTGTATGGATCTTCAGTCCTGCGTCCTGCTATGAATTGTCCTAACAGTGCATTTCTCACCACTTAATGCTTCCCATTAATTTTGAAGGTCACTGGAGACCATCCTCTGATTTATGAAGCCCTGCCGGATAAGTTGACGGTCATCGCTGGCATTAGAAAGTCGCTTCCTCCCTCTAGGGCTGGTTTCTGGTCATTCCCAGTGTCTCCTGCTTCACCTTGTTCTTCTTTACTGAACCTGGAAGTAGCCTGCCGCTCAGTGTAGTCTTCTGCCAGTGGAACCAGGATAAACCAGGATTTAAAACTGCAAATTTATTAAAAATATAGTGATCTCTGATTTTTTTCCCAAGCAGTATATCATGTATATTTCCATTCACAACAACTTCAAAAACATTAAAAAAATGTCAGATGTAATGCATTGTTCAGATTTTACATCTAGTTCTGTCCTATTACTGGTTAGCTGATATCATTTTGGATTTTAATAAAATATTATCCATTGAATTAGATTCTTTGTGAAATATGAACATATAAATAAACATGAATAAGTGAACTAGCATTAGATTTAAATGGTTCAAATCAATTAATTTGTAACCTACAGTAATTAATTGTTCAGAGGCTAAGAACAACCAAGTACGGTAATCATTGATCAATAAAATAATGAAAACATGTCATTGAAACATTCATCCATCCATTTTTCAAACTGCTTATCCTACTGGGTTGCGGGGGGTCTGGAGCCTATCCCGGAAGCAACAGGCATGAGGCAGGTAACTACCCTGGACAGGGGGCCAGCCTATTGCAGGGTACACTCACACAAGCACACCTATGGGCATTTTAGCAACTCCAATCAGCCTCTTATCAGTAGAGCAAATCCCGCATATCTTTGGACTGTGGGGGGGAAACCGGAGTACCTGGAGGAAACCCCACGACGGCACAGGGAGAACATGCAAACTCCACACACATGTAACCCAGGCGGAGACTCAAACCCAGGGCCCAGAGGTGTGAGGCAACAGTGCTAACCACTGCACCACCATGCCGCCCCCGTCATTGAAACACTGAAAATATATTTACTTTATTTAAACTTATTTATCTTAAACTTTTATTTAATCATAATCAGTCCACAAATTCATTTTTAAACATTGTGTTCAAACACGTTGTGTTCAAAATAATAGCAGTCCAGCATCTCTAACCTGATCAATCACTGTTTAAAAATGATATTTCTTCATGGAAAAAAAAATTACTACTAGATGTAGTAGAGTAATGGAAAACCAACAGACTCAAGTCATGACATGCATGCTTCTGATTCTGTGTAATTGAATCACTAACTGAAAGGGGCGTGTTCAAAATAATAGCAGTGTGAAGTTCAATTAGTGAGGTCATTCGTTCTGTGAAAAACCAGGTGCCAATTATGGGCCTTATTTAAGTAAGGATGGTAGCAAATCTTGTATATGCTGGTTGTACTGCATTTCTTTCTGAAATTCTAAGTAAAATGGGTCATTCCAGACATTGTTCAGAAGAACAGTGTACCTTGATTAAAAAGTTGATTGGAGAGGGGAAAACATATGAAGTTGTGCAGAAAACGATAGGCTGCTCAGCTACAATGGCCGCAAATGCTTTAAAACAGCAACCAAAACCTAAAAGACGTGGAAGAAAATGTAAAACTACCATTCGAATGGATTGAAGGATGGCCAAAATGAGAAAGCCAATGATCAGCTCCAGGAAGATCAAAAAAGAACTAAAGTTACCTGTGAGTTCTGTTACAATCACATGACGCCTATGTGAAGCCAAGTTATCTGCAAGAAGCCTTCGCAAAATCCCATTTCTGGAAAAAAGATGTTCTGAAGAGGTGCCAAGTAGCACACTGACTGGCATAAAGAGAAAGGCCCAATCCCAATACCCCCACTTAGCCCTACCCCTTAGCCCTACTCTTCCGTTTTGCGCGTAGCCGCATAGGAAAGTGCTGTCCCATTTCTTTTTAGCAGCGAGGGGTAGTGGTGTTCAGCCCTCGGAGATTTTTTAGATGCTGACTCAAAAACGAGTGATAGAAGAAAATTCCCACAACGCATTGCAATACACGATAAGAAAAGGAAAGATGGCTAGCGGTGTGAGGAAAGATGCTCATATCTTTATAAATACACTTGCAAAAAATATTTTAGTGAAATATCTTAGTTTAATCTAAGTGAAGTGGAGTATGAGGTTGAATTCCCTGAAAATCGCTAATTCTGTGCGTAGAACAGGGAAAGTAAACAGCAGTTTCACAAAACCGTTGAAGGATTAAGAACATATTTATTCAGAGATAGGGCATTCAAAGTCCTTTTTATGTAGTTTTTTTTGGGAAACTCACCCCCGATTGTTCTCTGTGTTTTGTGCAATAGTCTTCTAAGTGCATTATTCTACATCATGGAGTATGTAAAAGACATTGTTCCTGACATATTGTTTATGCAAAATGTGTGCATGTTTTATAGAAATATTGCATGCAATATGCTTCATTTTAAATCTGTGTGCCATTGGCAAAGGAATGCTAATCCACAAATCGACAGTGTCATAATCATTTTGTAATATTCTAGGGACACGCCAGTGGTATAATCATGTTATAATGTTAAAGTGACTTGTCAGGCAGCTCATAAGTTGCGAGTGGTGTCCCGATTCCTAGGTAAAGATTTCAAGCCCTACCCCTTGTGGCTATGACCTGTGAAGTCAACTTCGGAAGGGAGGGCCCTCAAAATCTAGTGGTAGGGCTAAGGGAGGAGAAATGGGATTGGGCCAAAAGGTGCAACATTTTGTGGGCTGATGCAAGCAAATTAATCGAAGGAGACCTCAATAGATAGTTTATAAGTGATTATTGGTTGAACAAATCTAAATGAGTATGCGAACAGTGATTTGGCGAAGCCCCTCTCTTGGTCAGGGGTGACGTCAAAAATACTGTTTCTGAGGTAAAACCAAGAAATGCAGAAGAACTGTGGAATGTAATCCGATCATCCTGGGTTGGAATACCTGTTCACAGGTGCCAGAAGTTGGTCGACTCCCCACAACACAGATGTGCAGCAGTTCTGAGAAGCAGTGGTTATATAATTAAATATTAGTTCAATGATTCAAAGGAAAGCAAAATCAAAACATTTTTCAGTTCATACAGTGAATCTTTGAGTTTGTATAGAACAATGCGGACACTGCTATTTATTTGAACAGTCTAATATTCCCGTTCCTTCCCTTTCTGTAAAAGATTAACACAAATGTGATGAATTCCTCTTCTTGTTTTGATTTGGAATAGAATGTGTAGTGTTCCCAATGCATTTGATTGTATGGAAATAAAAACTATTGTAAGGATTTCAGCTTTATTCACTTTTTTAGACACACTGCTATTATTCTGAACACAACTGTACATTTGATTGGCATCGTCTGAGTAATTTAATCATCTGCTCAACTATCCTTGGCCAGGAATCCCATCTGAGAGCTTGGCTATATTCCCCTGACACTGTGGTGACAGGTGCTTACTGCCCTGGACAGGGATTGGGTCTAATACAGCCTGCTGTCTTACTCCTTCAGAGATAGGATGTGATAAAATACAAATTGGCATATAAAGAAATTATGATTGTTTTGAACCCTCTCCCTGTTTTGAACAGGGGCATTGCTAAACATTTTGGGCCCCAAGAAACATATCATACTTTGCTTCCCAATCCAGAGCATTCCAGTTATTTACCAAATTATTTAAGGCCCCTGTCACTCCAGGGCCCTTGGAATCGTCCTAACTCTTCCCCCTTTACAGCGCCCCTGCCCCCATTCCTTGGGACAGCATCTACTCAGACAGCCCAAGCCTCTCATCTCTCCCTTGGCCATGATGGATTCTGTTGTGCCCCACCTCCTCTGTATTTCGTGGTCAGGATAAGCTCAAATTGATCTTTGCATTTGACTTCTATGAAAAGCAATTTGAAGAAAACAAAAATCATTAAGTATTTTCAGAAGCTTATGGATGTTTGTTATAACAACTGTGCCTCATGCTGTTCTGTCCCCATCCTCACAGTGTTTTTATTCCTCTTATAATTAAACCCAGGTCTTGCACAGACATTCTGGATAACACAATGAAATACATACATAAGGGCTTTCAGCTCTGCCTTGTGGTCAGTATTAAAATGGTAAATTATGGTATAGATAGTTTCATTTAATATTGCAATTTGTATTTCCAAGACATTTTTGGCTTTATTTAAGGATTGAAATAAAAAATTTAATTAAGGCCTTGGTATTTGGTTGTTTTATCTCATTTATGCTTGCTGGCTATTTTAACCAGCACTGCCACATTAGCAGCTAATCATGCCAAACTGCCTATAAAATAACACTCCTGTGTGTTCCTCAGATGTTCTGTGTTTCTGGGTTTCTCAGAGGCTCCGTGTTCCTGAGATCCTCTAATGAAGTATGCTACAAGGATTTCCTGCATCATGTTGTGCTCAAAAATCTTTCTAAGAGGCCCTGTGCTTCTTTGGGTCTTCAGAGATTCTGTGCTCCAATGTGTTTCTAAGATCTCCCATGTTCCAGAATGTTCGTCCATGGTTCTGTGTTCCAGAATGTTCCTTATGGCTCTATATTCTAGAGGGTTCCAAAATGGGCCTGTTCTCAAGTGAGTTTCTGGGTTGCTTTGTACTCAAGGAGTTCCTCTCAAAGCTTTTTATTACAGCAGGTTCTTTTACAAGCATGTATTGTAGATGGGGGAGAGGACAAGGACTGAGAAATAATATAAATATCAACGAACAGAGTAAATGGTGAAAAAGAAAGGGATCGATTAGAGAAGAGATGGATGCAGGAGATGAAGAAGGAAAGTAGGATAAGTAAAAGCATGAGAAGCAGGAGAAGATCGATTAAGAAAGAGCGGTAAAGAGGAAGAATAGAGCTGGGGGAAGAAAAAAGTGACACGAGCCAGAGATGGATGGCATAGGAAAAGAAAAGGAACAAGAAAGGCATTATGGGGGATTCCATATCAGTGAAAGAAGACAGGAGAGTGAGAGGCGAGCCTCAATCACATGACAATGAAGGATGTGAGGAGGAGACGGTGGAACGGCAGAGAGATGTGACAGGCAGCACAGGAAGAGGACAAGTGACATTAATGAAGAGCAAAACAAAGCTGAGTGTTTATGTAACTGAAAGGCTGCTTATGCCAAAGAAGATTCTGGAAATCCCCTTTCACCTCCAAAATCCAGCTGGCCTTTGCTCTGGTTTGACATACGTCAGTACATAAAGAGGCAGTAATGGCACATTCCCTCTGATGGCAGCATTATAATACGATAGATGCCGAAGATATTTGCAAGGTCAGCCCATTTTACATGACTCAGATTTACTGGTGCATGTTGGTTACCGTGGTGATGGCCATGACAGCAGTTAAATCCGAGCAGGAAACAATAATTGCGTAGTTCTTCCAGCCAAGCTAATAATATTGTGTCGCTTCACTGTTGCTGTGAATGGATTACTAAGCAGAACTCAATCACTCTACTTAGGCTGGTTTAGCATATGCTCTGCTGTGTGGCAGTGGTGGGTGGGGGCAACGTTTTTGACCCCCTTCCTCCCTGTGCCCTTCATTCAAAGAGGTAATGAAAAGGTATTTTATATAAAGATATTTAACTGCTTCCATCCTATGTTCACTCCTGCTCTCCATTATACCTCCCTCCCCTCATTGTGACATGCTTGAGGAAATATATCCCTCACTGGGGGTACTAGGCCCCCCATTAGCATACAGGTGTCTAGT
>JAABNY020000096.1:670248-681084 GCA_015164015.2 Brevimyrus niger | reverse complement strand
AAAATAAAGTGTAATTTATCCATGTCTAAAAGTATAAACTACAAACGTACACTGAACAGCCTAGTGCTGAAATCGTACAACATCCCGGAAATTTAAGT
Source organism: Brevimyrus niger (assembly GCA_015164015.2). Classification (NCBI taxonomy): domain Eukaryota; kingdom Metazoa; phylum Chordata; class Actinopteri; order Osteoglossiformes; family Mormyridae; genus Brevimyrus; species Brevimyrus niger. Next base: position 680,986 of record JAABNY020000096.1, on the reverse strand, counting down.
CGTTCCCACGCTTTAAGAAAGACGTGGCCACGACTTAATTATCTCGTGGCCACGTGTTATTTTTTTTCCTCCTATGTCACCAGAGGGGCTCCGTAATTAAGACTTTATTTATTTATCTATCTGTTTATGCCTGCACGCGCATTCCCGAAAATCTCTCCCACTTTCATTTACAAAAAACGCATGCGATTTCCACCAGTTGTTCGAAATGGATGCTGAAGTAGTCAGCTGAAACTATCAAATGTGGACGATATCCTTTTTTACACAGTAAGATAAAGCACCACACCAAACACTAGTCTTCGCCTTTGTGTAGGAATTCCAATCGGGTAATCAAAGAAAAATGGACAGAGCACGTATATATACTGTAAGTAGAATATAAAACCCAATACTGTGCAGGGTAGCCTATAATGTACATTTTACATAATATTAGTTTTTAACCCATTTAATTGTAAGCTGGTAAGGCTATTTGTGGGCATGGCAATGTCAAACATTATTTGAATTTAGAGGTAGACTATAATTTCTTTTGCTTATTATAAAGATTGTTATTAAGAAACATTATGCCTTTTCAACTAATGTTGCACATGTCACTGGTTGTTGTGGCAATAAACTTTTGTCTTTAATTTTGGCTATCTGACAAATTTTTATTCGGGTGCGAGTCAGGTGTCGGTATTTATCTATAGCAAATCGCATGCGTAATTTTATTTTATTTCTGTCGCATAACGGTACGGATGCGGGTTTAAGTATGACGGGTACGGGCAGGTGCGGTTTGTCAAAATCAGACCTGTGCAGGACTCTGCATTTTTTATATAAATCTCATAAATAGTTTATTATTTGACATGACTTCATTCATTCGTCATTTTTGCGGAAGAGGAGCGGAAATTTCTGCGGTAAGGCCAAACTTGGTCAAATTTATAGCATATACCGTGTATACCGCTCAGTACTACTGCTACAGACATGGAGCACTGGTTCACAGAGTTGCCCAGCATTTTTTACCCTGATAACCAGGACAGACAACAATATTATGGATTTTACATCGTTGTCTATAGTTCCTTTGAAAACATGGAGGCAACTCGCAGGTACAATGCAACCAATAATACCTGCCCAAAAAGGGGCTCAATTAGCTGCGTATTAACAGACACCCAAAGTCTTACTTCTATCCATCCATTTTCTGTACTTGCTTGTGTTATGCAGGGTTGCAGGGATCTGGAGTTTATCAAGGAAGCTATGGGCACAGGGGAGGGAACAACCCAGGACGGGGCACCAACCAAGCCTTACTTAACATTGCTAATTTATCACAGCCAACAATATTTTTTTGCAATATATTCTACACAGCATTATACTATATAGTACTTTAAAAGGTCTTCTTCTTCTTCTTATTATTATTATTATTATTGTTGTTGTTGTTATTATTATAATTATCATTATGATCATTATTATAATTAACAATAATATTTAATGGTGCTTATAATAATAATAATGATGATAAGAAATTACTACTCTAAATCATTCTTCAAAAGTGAGAACATGCTCGGTGAGAACGGTCCGCATTTGAACAGAGATGGGGAAGGCTTAGTTCTTTATATGGATGGTTGGAACTGTCTAAGGTTCTGCAAACGTGGGCGACAAACTGATTCCGTGGAATGATCGAACACACACTGGACCTCCCAAACCTCATTTAAGAGTCGGAATCGGTTAAACTGATTTTATATTACGCGATAATGTAATTTATCTTACTACTACACTCATTTCTAAAACAGCGTACATTTTTCATGTGGCAAAGATAGAAGATACATGTTCTTAGTTTAAAAAATGTAGTAATGGAAACACGATTAAAGTATATATAGGCCAATATAAGAACATAAGAACTATACAAACGAGAAGAGGCCATCCTGCCCATCAAGCTCGCTTGGGGAGAACATACATATGTATATATTAGTAGTGGGAAACAATATTCTTACCTAGCGTTTTTAATGTTTCTTGTGCCTTTGATTGAACCACCTTGGCGCCATTCTTTTCCTCAGTATCTGCCTTATTCTCACTGCCCAACATGATGTCCAAGTTCCTCACTTTCTCCTTGTTATGTTATTGTTTCTGTGTCACTTTATCACAGCTTTGGGAATACACTCGGTTTCTTGTCCCCTACAGCACAGACTGGTCTGTTACTAGCAAAGGTTTTGCAGTGAAGTGTCCACGCAAAGGTTTTCCTTCAGAAATACGGCGCAGAACTGCCCTCGGACGTGATGTCATAAAAACTGTAAACCAAACCGCTTCAATACTAGGCTATTAGGGCCGCACAACAAATTCAACAACTTGACAATATTGAGAATATATATCCGTTTTTCTACCAACCCGCGTAAATACGCAGCTATTACAGTTAAATATTTATTAAGCCATTTCATTCTAATCAACGCGATCAAAATGATACTTTGAAAGCCGAAGCACGGTTTTAGAGACTACATGTATATCTAAGCAGTGCCGAATAGGCTCACCAAAGGAGGATAGGAAATCAATACCAAAACAAGAACAAAAAGCTTAGGTCTCATATCACAAATTCATCTTCAATATGTTGTCCACAAAGTTAAAATGAAATATGGTACATTGAACTATTATGTAAGAAAGAATTAAAATATCCGGGTTGTTGCAAAATCAAGTGAAGAAACAAGTGAAAAACGCTGAGAGCAAGATTAACGATTAGTTGTATGTATATCATATGACGTAATCATATGAGCTTCAGCGTCATACCATTCGGGGCTATACATTGCCCTCTAGCGTTTATATGTAGTATTCCAAAAAATCTCGCTGTAACTTTGAAGCTTTTAGGAAAACTGGAAATGTTAAACAATACATTGTGTACGACATTAAAATCAGTATATTTTCATACATGTGATAAGGGAAAAATATAAACAATCGATCTAGAGACTAGTAATGGGAGATATTTGTAAGGATGATCAGTATTTCTTCATTTCGAACTGATCAGTTGAAGAAATGATAACGAAATGAAACATCAATTACATATTACGTAGTATACTTATTTGATATAGTGTGAAAGTAATGTTCTTGTAGAATTGATCTAAAATTCGAAACTCTTGTCGCTGGTTTAGTTCCTCAAATCTTTGTGCAACAATGCGCCACTGAGTGAAAGAATGCTGTTTTGAGGTTTTTCCATACTGCATCGATTAAATCAATAATTGCTCCAGCTAGCCGTTCGTTGCTGCACTTTGTCGATCCTTATCATGGAGAAATAGAAAGGAAGCTTGACTGAAACATTATGGTATATGCATGGCGTATGCGACTTCAGGCAGGCTGCTATCTATTGGGATGTCTGTAAGTAATTAATAACCAACTTCGATCTAAATATTGTGATTATTGTAAGAAACAAACAAACAGAAGAGAAACAGAGACGCATTAATCACGTAATACAAACTTACAACGCCTGGTTTTATGAAGGGTTTGTGCAACATAGACAACTCACATCTGCAAATAGATTATTCTCGAAAATAGCCTTGTGTGATGTTTGTACTCTTAACCTTTACTATCAAACACTGCTGACAACATTTAAAAGCACTTTTAATCAACCAATAATAACACAGTGTTTTCCACTGCAGTCTGCGTTATTTATTTCCAGGGAGAGAAATGGACCTTGTAGGAGGCCATTTAAAAAAAACTGCTTTCATTGGATGGTGAGAGTTTACTGCGGTGTCGGGATTGGTCGACAACTGGGCTAACCCGCCAGAGGAGGGACTTGGAGGGTTATCACGTGACATGTCGGAAATGGGTTTTTCTTATTGAGCAACACTGTATAAGGATTCTCGGAGTTACGGTAGGCGGGTGATCGGTGTTTAATAAGGGTCTATGATGTGAGAAATGCGAGCGTATTAAGTGGTTCATTGCAGCAAGTTCTTTCTTCATGTAAATATCTGCTTGCACCGCGACGGCACCTGCGATGGTGTTGTGTGATAGCTAGACCGGTGAGGTTATACTGGAACGAAGGTGAGCCCAGTGCACTCCGCTTCGCCGGTAGTTACGCTGATCCTGTCACCTCTCTGTCTATTGAGCTCCCTTAGTAATAAGATATGCGATCGTTCGATCCTTGTGACGAAGGGATATAAAATTCTTTAAAAGTAAATGACACTGCGTGCAAAGTAACAGTAGCTATGTTACAGTGTCCAACACTTGGAAAACGACATACCCTACCAAATAAAAAGTTAAAAGATGAACTGTTATTCCAAAATCTAATTCTTCGAGTTAAAGGATCATTTCTCCTGTTGAACCGTGAGCATTTCAGGGCTGGTTAGCTGAGCTATACGCTGTGTCTTTGGCTTTCTGCTAAGCAGGTGGAGTATCGTCCAGCTGCCAGTGTGAAAGGGAAGTCGCTCTCTCTGCTGCCCCGGCTGGATGCCGCGGGACACTTTCTCCGGGAGAGGTCCTGCATCTCCACCTGCCGGGACTATGACAGAACCTAAAGATCACTGTCGGAAGCGATTCCAGGCCGCCGTAGATGTCATCCAGAAGTTACCTAAAAACGGTAAGACGAAATGGTACCGGCTGAGTGAAATTTATACTTTAATGGTTAAAGTGTTTTCGTCTAATATTTGTGTTGTTGGATATATCGGCTACTAATTTTGCTACGACACAGGTCTGCACGTGATAAAATAAGTACTTCATCTCTTAGTGAGCACTCTGTCTACGTGTGTGTCATAATTTTTTCACTCCCCATTCAATTTTTATAAAATTTATAAAATATTTGATTGCAGTTAAAAAAACAACTAAAAATGCCAAAATACATCCAGTCAAACGACTTGTATTTTGTCTGGTTACTTGTGGTTAAGGGTTGAGTACGGGTTAAGGGTTGTTACTCTTAGGATTAGGCCTACAGAAATAAATAGACGGTCCCCACAAAGATGTAAGTACAGGTCTCTCTCTCTCTCTCTCTCTCTCTCTCTCTCTCTCTCTCTCTCTCTCTCTCTCTCTCTGTGCGCGCACGTGTCAATGACGATACACCTAGATTTTTTCCCACAAGTTAATTACAAACAACAGTTAATTGTATATTTTTTGTATAAAAATGGCTAAATATTGTTTAAAGGCATTATTCTCATATCACTTTCTTCAATTTTTCACATTCATTATTCAAAATTGTGTGAACAATACTAAATTAAGTGGTTTTATGGTATTAAAGTGGTAAAATATCATTCTCTAAAAACAGTCCTGACCTAATGTAAATGAACACAATTGTTTGTGAAATGATTAAAAAAAAAAAATCATAAATTATTCTGTTTTACATTAATTTTTTTCAAGTCTTTTGGTAAGCATTTTAAGATTAAGACAATTAAATATCTGAAAATGCATTGTTCTGCAAAAGGCAAGTTTTCCCGAATATCATTCAATAAAACAAAGATTAGAGGTAATTTTGAAATGTAGTAATGTGACTTTAGTCAGGGGAAATGTGGTAGTATGACTCAAAAGATACCCCTGAAGAACATTCAATTTGGAGGTAAATTTAGAATTTTGCCCCTGAATTTAAGAGAATTTCACCTTTTCCTTATGTGGTACCATGTGTCACAGATTTGAGTGTCATTCGGTAAAATGTCCAAAAAGCTTTCACAAAGCTATTTATTTTAGAAACAATAAGTTAGAGACGAAATGTATAAAGTGGCACACAACCGCCTGTTAGGAATGAATGCTGTTATTCAACAAAACAGAATTTGTCATTTAGTGGTAATTTGACAGATTGACATCTCTGACACAGTGCTGTTAACTGATTTATTTAATTCTTAATTCTAAACCGTATGCATGTGTGAGCAGGGCTCCCATAATGTCAATTTATTGGTGTCATAACCAAATTCTGTTGATAAGCAGTGTTAACGTATTTGCACAAGTGTCGTAATTACTTTAATTACTTCTTTTTCTCTCCTTGCTATTTTGCTATTAATTGAAGTCATTTTCATTGGCTCCCAATAGATACTAAACATGTTTGGCATTTTATATTATTGCAAACATGTTAATAATTTAAAAACTCCCAATGAGGCTGCTTGTCATAATTTTTTTTTTAACTCAAAACAGTTATTTTTTTAACTATAATTTGGGTTATATAAAGGGCCCAAAATGTGGCAATGTGATGCTGTGGGAACCATTTTTTGGTTCCTAAAAAGGGGAAATTTTGGTTTATAAAAATTTGGGACTGCAATCAGAAACTTAAGATGCCAAAAGTCTCATATTTTGTTTGGTTACTCATGTTTAAAGTTAGGGCTTGGTGTGGGTTAACTGTTTATTAAGGACCGGAACACTAATCAGTGGAGCAATATATTCTCCACTGTACAATATAGGGTTAAAGTCTATTTTTACAGAAAAAATGCTTGAAATGCGCAGCTGCATCTACATACCTCAATTCCAAAACAGCTGGGCTCTATAGAACAGCTGAATGGAATTTGCTAGCATTTGATGCTTTCATTAAAACGGTGATTCTCACAGATAGGCTACAAAATTAGGAAATTGGCACATGATAAATCATGATGTACACCATGTAAACAGTAAAAAAGTGTCTTTGGTTTTCTTTTACTATCACTCTCCAAACCCTGCAATGCCTTTACTAAGCCAAACCATCTGCAGTGGAAAACCAAAGCATGCTGAAATTATGTCGTAACTAGATTCTCTTCACGGTACAGTTTGGGTATGGCTTGGTTCCAGTGTACCAATGAAAAATCGGCAAATGTATAATGTCCTGGATGAGTAGGCAGAATCTAATGGCACATGCTGGAAGTCCAGACAGGATGTGTTCCAAAAATGTGTACTAAGCGTCTGCGGTTCCCCCTCCCCAGGTGTCTACAGGCCCTCCTATGATGTCATGCTACGCTTCTATGGCCTGTACAAGCAGGCAGTATGCGGTCCCTGCAGAGGTTCCCGGCCTGGTTTCTGGGACCCTGTTGGTCGCTACAAATGGTGAGCAGCAGGGGCTATGTAATATTCAGATTGTGTTTATTGGTCAGGCTGCTGCAGCTGACACAATGTTGCTGTGTTAAATGACCTCTGATGTTAACGGTAGGGATGCTTGGAGTCGCCTGGGGGAAATGAGTAGTGAGGCTGCCATGACGGCATATGTGGAAGAGATGAAGAAGGTGGCAGAAGAGGTCAGAGGAAGTCGCTACACTGATTCTCTGAATTTTAGCATGTCTGTGGGAGAGGGGGTTAGTGGCTTGCCAGCCTTAGTTATTCTATCAGTCCCTGTGATGCTTCATTTTGGTGGCCTCCTGTATGACCACTAGTGTGGTCTCTTTTAGCATTTCTAGGCTGCTCTGAGGTGTCTACATATGAATGTCTATGCCTGTACTACTAAAGACTGGCACAAACCTGATAACCAACTTTTCAGGTGATCAACAACATTCCAGTGAACAAGAAGACTGCTTCCCTGTTCCACTACTTTGAGCCTCTGTATCTTGTCATCCATGACATGCCCCAACCACCAGAGGCACTACTGAGTCTCAGGGCAGGTCAGTATGGGAAGTTTGATAGGGACCAAACCACATAACACTTAATAGTAAAGTAACCTTAATAGATCTATGCACTCATTTAGAGCTGGAAGGGAGTGTTCAGACTGCCACTCCAGCAGACACAGAGTTGCGAAAGACTGAAGAGGAGCCTCCAAGTAAACAAAATGACTATTCCAGGAAAGGAGGTGCTGTTCACGGTAAATGTTTTTATGGGACTTATTAGCCTTGCAAGCATTGGCTATGCTTACCCACTTTTTTCTTACCTCTGTTGGATAGAAATGATAATGTTTACTGCTATACAAAAAGAAAATGTAATATCTGCTTTATTTTTATTGTAGTAAAGGTAAATGTCTTATTAAATATGTTATTTGCATAGTGTGTGTGAATCCAGCCCAGAGACAGCTATGTCTCTTTCACTGTAGAACCTGCCTCCCCAGAATACTTATTGGCAACAAGTGATTCTGAGAGTGAGATCTTCTGTGATTCATTTGAGCAGCTGGATCAGAATAAGGTACAATGCAGAGAGTCCTGTTAACCTGGAATTGACTTACCAAGTTTCAAGCTAATGTCCTGGGAGCCTCCAGACTAGGGCTATAATGATATGTGTATTTGTCATGTATAGTTCGGTATATTATTTTTGGATTGGTTCAATGAAATGGTTGAATACATGTACCAAGAGACAATATAGCGATGGAAAACGTATGTATCAGGATGAAAATCATGCTTTCTATACCTTTCAAAGGATGAAAGAACATGAAGATACATAGGCTACTTTTACACATAATCTGTTTACAATTAAAAATTTTATATCAAATTCCTGCAATGAGAAAATATTATTGTTAAATAATATCCATTTTGGGGACTCACCATCATACTTCCTGTACTTGCTTGGTGAACTGTTTGAAACTTATGAACTATTTCTGAAATTTTTAAACCTTTTTTTTTCCTGACCATGGCAAACCAGGGATACGGAGTTCCCACTGTAGTTGAATAGACCAAGACAGTCGGTTGGCTCTGGTGTACTGAACTTGGATATGCTGCTGGGAACACATCTAACATACTAACTCATTTGAGACAAAATCATCCGAATGTGTGTAGGAACAGTTAGTCAAAATTGCCCTTTGCAAGCAATTCTCCCCATGACATTTTGCCAGAAAATTCATCCATCCTTTTTCTATACCCGCTTGTCCTATGCAGGGTCACAGGGGTCTGGAGCCTATGGGCACAAGGCCAGGAAAAACCCAGGATGGGGTGCCTATTGCCAGGGAATTTAGACCAGGCTAAAAAATAATTGCTACAGATACAAGACTCATACTCAGAACATGACATTTTAATGGGATTTAGTTCATCATGATTGTTATAATGTTGTTGTATTGTTGAATTGTATGATTTTTAAATTACAGTGGTACCTCAGTTCTCAAACTCATTAGAACTTGAGTTTCTTAAAAGTCAAAAGTTTGACAAAAAATTACCTAGAACTCTATCAGTAGTCAAACTCAGAAGTAAAACCGTGGACACCAACCTAAGATAACTTGTATGCGCGGGAAAATTTTTGCACAGGCAAAACGCAGATGGACAATTCAATGACTGGACTGGGGAAACTAAATGAAATGCAGACTAAATACAGAGGACTAATGCTAACAACCAGAAACGGCTGATCACACAGGAATCCCACATGGGGTTAATGAGGGGGCGTGGCACATGGAAGGAGCAGACGATCGGGGCAGGACACATTGGTTTACACATTCTTTGGATACATTTATTTCCTTACTTTACAAATTACTGTTTTGACAAATGTGCTTAGATGTGTTTAGTACTGTATATGCTCTTCTTGTTTTATCTGGTTAATTTTGTGTTTAAATGGTTAAAAAAAAAAAAAAAAACATATTTAAGGTGTAATTTTCTGGAGCCGGGAACCAATTAATTGGTTTTCCATTATTTCTTATGGGGAAAATTCAATCAAAACTCAAACTTCTTAAGACTCGATCCGGAGTTCTGAACGGACTAAGTTCAAGTTCTAAGGTACCACTTTATACATATTTATTTTAAGAATGTGAAAATAAGCACCACTTTTTTTTTGCTATTCAGACACATCAACACATCATTATCTTTGGTCCCTGTCCCTAATTGCTTGTGTCTGCAGTTTCAATAATTAATAATTGCAAAACGAATGATATTTTCCCTGCTGTACTGAAATTGCACCAAACCAAAAGGTTTGATTCGAACCGTAACTTTTGTGTATCATTACACCCCCACTGCAGACCACATAGGGTATGTGCCAGTGGAGGACATTTGAATAGTTACGAGTGAAAACCTAGTGTCTCATAACAATTGGGCACAATTCCATGCCTTATTGTCCCAGGCAACACAAGTGGGAGCTGGACAAGGTGGAGAAGGAGCAGGGGAAAGACGGGATCCACCAAAGAAAGGCAGGAGTTTGGGCAGGGAACCATACCATAGATGGAGGGAAGAGATGCGTGAGTCCATGTTTCACTCTACCCAATTATTCAGTAATGGACAGTCAATTTTCCCAAAGATTTCTGCTGATTTGATATTAGCTGCTTAATCTTTAGATGTGCAAACTGAACGGTGTTCCTGTGCCATTTTCCTAGGAGGCAGACCACAAGGCAGAATGCAGCATGCTAACGAGGGGGCCTCTGGAAATGGAGATGGGGACAGATGGGAGGGTGGTCCATCAGGACAGCGCGAGATGCAGATGCAGCAGGATATCATCTTTGCTCTGCGACAGTTACAGGAGGACATGCGCAGTGTGATGGAACGACTGGAGGTTGTGGAGAGACTAACTGCTGCACAGGTAAACTAGCATGTGTACATTTGCAGTATTCTCTGCAGTATACAGGATTTTTTTCCCATTTCATACTTTTCTTCTCTCAGTGCATTGGAGGGTAGCAACTCCGTTATCCTAGATGTACACCAGTTGTCAAGGATTCCTACATCTGGCTGTAGTTCCACTGGGCAATCTGAGCTGTATTTTTCTTTGTCTGCATATCAGATAACTAGGCATTGGTTCAATTCAGTTCAATTCATTTTTATTTATATAGCGCTTTTAACAATGGACATTGTCTCAAAGCAGCTTCACACAAAAAAATGAAAGTTTTCTATACAATAATAAATTGTGTATGTGTCCGAGAGATGTGTCTAGACAATAATTAGGTAAATTAATTGTCTCTGTTGAGCATGCCGAGGGTGACGGCGACAGTGGCAAGGAAAAACTCCCTAAGATGGCAATAGGAAGA
>JAABNY020000096.1:644036-657648 GCA_015164015.2 Brevimyrus niger | reverse complement strand
AACACAACAAGTGCACACAGCGTCTACACCACTCCCGCACAGTACAGCAATCCCAGCAGCCTCTACAGCAATCCCAGCTCAGGATACCAAAAACAGGTGATGATTGGGGTTTCACAAGAGGTAAATGAGACGTGGCACACTGGAGGATCGGACGAGCTGGGCGAGACAGTTACTTGCCATCAGTTAGTTACTTTGAATTTCACAGTGACTTTCTTAGAGTGAATGCTAACCAATGCACCACTTAAATTAAAACACGTTTTTGATTGAAAACAGTCCAAAATTGTAGTAGCTTCAGTACATCAGTTATAACCAGGCAGCCAACTTTATTAACTTGAACCTCTCACAGATACCTGGAGACGGAACTCTCTAGCAAGAGGCGGAAAAAGAATAATGCTTCTATCTTAATCGCACTGCTGGCACGAGATTTGGTATCAACTTTACATACCAAAAAATACCACCACCACCTAGTGGAGAACCTGACCTTTACCATTACAACATCCCTGCCCGCCTTAAGTAGCTTCCCATACACAACCAGAAGAAAAAAACAACATGGCAACAGTCCCTTTTTTAACCATCCCTGCTCAATCCAGAAATTAGGTCTCTTATTGTCCCTTTTCAACCTCCTCCCTGCAGTGGTTTGAGTCTGAGTTGTCACAGCCATTGCTGTGGTTGGACCAGGCTCTGGGGTGGGTATGGGTTCCATTTTATCACCGCTGAACACCACGTCTTCAATCTCCCACCACCTGTGATCCATTGGCTCTGCCTGACTTGGCTCAGCAGGAACTGCAGACTGTCCTTCCCTGGGGCTTTCTGATTTGTGATTGCGAGCAAGAATCTTATCCACATCTCCTCATGACCCTTCTGTCACAAAACATCACTTTGTAAGACAACAGACCTGTCACCACTGCAATGATTGCAGGACCCCACTTCAGTCCAAAACCAAAGTTCTGCACTAATACTGGGTCCCCTACCTTAAACCAACGTCCCTTGGCCTTTTTTATCATGGTTGATTCTCAGTTTTTCTTGCTTGTTTTTTACTTTGTGTTCTAAGTCTGGGTGAATGGAATCCAGCGTACAGTATAACCTGCGGCCAAGCAGTAACTCTGCTGGGGACAGACCTGTAGTAGCGTGAGGAGTCACTCTGTAACTGAACAGCACCCTGGCTACCTTGGTCGTCAGTGTTCCTTCTGGGCATTTCCTCATCATCCTTTTAAATGTTTGTACTGCCCTCTCCGCTAATCCATTTCTCGAAGCATGGTAGAGTGCCTACTGTAAGTCATGAGAAAAACCCCATTTTTCTGAAGGAACTTTTGGAACTCAGCACTGATGAAATAAGTACCATTATAGGAAACCACCAATTCGGGCAGTCCATGATTACTGAAACTGGTATGTAAGCATTCTGTCGTGGTCATGGAGGTCGCAGTTTACTGGGTAAACATCCATCCATTTTGAATGTGCATCTATGAGCACAAAGAACATCTTTCCCATAAATGGTTCTGCATAATCTATGTGAATACAGCTCCATGGGTTATCAGGCCAGTCCATGGGTGCAGTGGTGCTGGTGTAGGGTTGTTTCTGTACTCCTGACAGGTGTGACATTTCTGAACCAACTCCAATCTTGGGACACCACACATAACAACGTGCTAAAGTCTTCATCCTGGACACTCCTGGATGACACTGATGAAGTAGCTGTAAAAAATATTTTTGGCCTTGCCTTGGCACCACGACCCTGGAGACAAACAACACATACTTTGAACATTTAGTTCATGTTTTCTCGCCTCATATGGAGCTATTTCCAATCTGCGCTTCCCTGAGGACCACCCTTTGTGAACCATCCTTCGCACCTGTGAGAGAATTGGATCTGCATTTGTCCATTCCCTCACTTACATTATACAGTAAACTGGTGAAATTTGCAGATGACACCAAGGTGGGTGGTGTAGCAGATACTGAATAAGCAGCTCAGGAGCTACAGTGGGATCTTAATTTAATGAGTGACTGGGCCGATACCTGGCAGATGAAATTTAACGTGTTAAACTTAAAATTTGTAAGGTACTCCATGTAGGGAGCAGAAATGTAAAGTACAAGTATTTTATGGGACCCACTAAAATAAAGGTAGCTGATTATGAGAAAGACCTTGGTGTGTATGTTGATGCTTCCATGTCCCATTCTTGCCAGTGTGGGGAAGCAATAAAAAAGGCCAATAGGACGTTGGGGTATATCTCCAGGTGAGTGGAGTTTAAGTCAAATGTCCCTATAAAGAACAGTGTGGTCTTAGAAAAGGTGCAGCATAGGGCCACAAGAATGATTCCCAATCTTACAGGAATGTCATACGAGGAAAGGTTAGTTGAGCTAAATTTGTTCAGCCTCAAGAAAAGGAGACTGAGGGGAGACATGATCCAGGTATATACGATTGTAACAGGTTTGGATGCTGTTCAACTAAATAGATTCTTCAGCATTAGTTCAAATACAAGAACTCGTGTCCATAGGTGGAAATTAGCGGGAGAACATTTCAAACTGGATTTAAGGAAGCACGTAGTCAGAGTATGGTATAGTCTTCCTGATAAGGTAGTGCAAACTGAATCCTTGGGTTCCTTTAAATCAGAGCTAGATAAGATTTTAACAACTCTGAGCTATTAGTTAAGTTCTCCCCAAGCAAATTTGATGGGCCGATTGGCCTCCTCTCATTTGTATAGTCCTTATATTCTTATGTACTTGTTCCGCTGACACCAGAGTGATGTCTGTGTAACATGAGAACTCTCTCCTCAGACTGCCTAACTTCTGGTTGTTCTAGTAAACGTAATCAACTGAGGGCGTCAGCGTTGCTGTGGTTTTTCCCTTCCTTGTACACAATTCTGAATTTATAAGCCCTTAAAGTGACCTCTATATTCTGGGAGAAACCATTAGGGGTATGCCCGGTTTGTGATCGGTCACTATTGTGAACTTGCGTCCATATAGGTACTGGTGGAAACGTTTTATGCCAAACATCACTGCTAAACCTTCCTTATCCAGTTGAGAGTAGTTCTTCTCCACTGTATATAGCGTACGTGACGCAAACCCAATTGGTGTCTTGGTTCCATTGGGCATTTGATGTGATAACGCGGCACCAATACCGCATGGGGATGCATCACATGAAAGAACAATGTCCTTTTCTGGGTCATAATGTACTGTAACACTTCAGCGGACTGCATCATTTCCTTGGACTTGTTGAATGCCACTTTATTTCTTTTTGTAGCAGCTTTTGGATTGGAGCTAGGACTGCAGACAGCTTAGTAAGGAACTTGTTATAATAATTTAACAGCCCCAGATATGCCTTTAACTCAGTCACATTTGAGGGTGTAGGTGCCCCTTTAATTGTTTGCACCTTCTTCATGACTGGGTGCAGTCCAGTTTCATCCACCTTGTGACCCAAAAACATTACTTCCTTCCGCATAAAATAACACTTGGTCCTTTTAACCCTAAGAGCCACATTCTGCAATCGCTTCAGTACCTTGAACAAGGTTAGCAGATGCTCCTTGTCATCCTTTCGTGTCAGCAGGATGCCATCCAAAAATACGGCCACTTTTGGGATGTCCTGCAGCAGTCCTTTCATCATCCACTGAAAGATGGCAGGACTAGATGACACTCCAAACGGTAAGAAGTGAATAAGCCATCAAAGAAATGATGATTACATACAGTACTGCTTTGTTTCTTCATCCAGAGGGATCTGGTGATAAGCATGACTCAAATCTAATTTCATGAACTTTTGTCCCCCTGACAGGCTTCAATTTTAGGAATTGCTCCAATTTGGAGACTTGGTTTACTGTTAATTTCTAGTCCCCACACAGCTTTAGCGAATCATCTGGCGTTTGCACTGGCCCACTCGGCATGCTTAACTGGTTCAATGATGACCTGGGCCTGTAGACACCATAGTTCTGCCTCAACTGTACCTCTCATGGCATATGGCACTGGCCTGGCTTTATACAATTTGGGGGGTTGTGTCCTTATCCACATAAATCTGGGGGGCCTTTAAATTTACCTAGCTCCTCCTTGAAAACTCCCTATAATTTCCCAGTACCTCCTCTAAGCTCTCCTGCCTGACCTGGAAAATCTGGGCTTGTGATGTCCACTGTAAGCCTAGCCTTCTCATCCAGTACCTACCTACCAGACTGGGGCCCTGCCCCTGCCACAACTACCAAGGGCAAGTCTATTTATGACCTCTTGTGCTGCACTCTGACAATAGCTGCTCCCAGCACATTTACTCTGTGCCCTATGTAAGTTCAAAGTCTTACTCTGCACAGTTGTAATTTTGGGACCATCTCTCCTCCCAGTTGTTTGTACACTGACTGGTTGACAACTGTGACCCCACATCCTGAGTCGACTTCAAATTTCACCCGCCTATCGTTAACTTTGATCACCTGTACAAATGGCTCAACTGCTGGTACATCCACTTCATCTAATTTGTACAATGTGAACATATCTTTTATCAGTTGTATTCATCTTGAATGTATCCACATATTCCATATTTTCCTCACTCTGACTGACATAATGTGCCCCCTGCACTGCCGCCAGTTTACCCCTCGGCCTCGCGCCAGTGATGTCCTCGAGTTCTGGAAAGATGATTCCGAGGACTGTAGATCTCTGGCGTCCTTGCAGGCAGTCTCAACTGCCTGGGCCAACCTCAGCACCCTATCGAAAGTCAAATCCGGCTCTGCTAACAGCCGCCACTGTGTCCGGTCATCACAAAGACATGACTACATTCAGCAAACATTCAGAGGAGTGCAGTTAACAAGTTATGGTTTGCATTGAGTCTGTGGTAGAGTACCGAGATTATTAAAATGAACAGCACGATGTGTAAAAGTTGGTTGATGCTGAGTTGTCCAGAGCATGCAGATGTTCGTATTGTCACAACAGAGAAAAGTATGATAGCTCCTCATAAGAACATAAAAATGATTATATACAAATGAGAGGAGGCCGTTCGGCCCATCATGTTATGATGAATATAATGGTGCTGTGTAAAATGTCTGCTCAGCATGCAGCACAGGCAGCATCTCTGAGGAGTCAATAGTTGCTGTTAATACGTTTACGTTCTGTGGCAGTATAATATGTAAAATCGGGGAGCAGATCGGAGAAGTGCAATTAGCAGGGGATGCAGGCTGCAAACATTGTTTAGGTCAGTTTTGTTCTATCAGTGCTGGGCTGCCCCTAAGGCCAGAGCCAAGCACCAAAGAAGCTGGCAATGTGCAACACACAAGGTGGGGCTGTTCTAACCTAATAACTAAAACTGGAGTAGCAATGGAAAAAAAGCTTCACTTGCCCAAATTCAGGAGATGGTGATTCAGTAAATGGAAAAGTACCAGAACCAGGGCCTAGAGAGGGTGCAGCTTGCACGCAGTACGCCAAACAGCCAGTACACAGCAGGAGATCAAGCCATCTAGGCACAGGAGCAAAGGGAGGTAAATCCAGAGGTGAGAGTCAAGATCCACGGAGCAACCAGTCTTATGTAGTAAAATAAGCCCAGTAGGAGAGTCCAGGGAAGAGGCATCAGCAGCGGTGTGCAATTTGGCAGGACAAACCGGAGGAGTTTGAAGAAAAGCTTCTTTGGTAAACGTAGGAAAACAGTAGTCAGGCAATGGATCTTGAGAGTGATTGGACAGACAGACAGAGTAAATTAACAATACTAACAATCAAGATCATCAAGAATAATAGGCTAAATAAAAAAAAGAGCTGTGGGGAGAAGCTGCAATCAAAACATGGATGCCAGCAATACTCTGACCTGGAAATGACACAGTACCAAAATACCAGTGACGGGTTCAGCATATTGGTTAGAAGTGTTTAGCTCAATCTGGTGTAAAAAGGTATCAACCTTGAGGTTTTCTTGTCCCGGGTCTAGTATGACAGGGAGAAGTTGAACCAGGTAAAAAACAAGGCCTATTTGGCTTGCTGCTGCTTTAGACAGAGTGCTGACTGAATATACTCCAGGTTGCAGGGGTCAGTCAGCCCCCTGCAGTGGTGCCATTCCTCCAAGCCTAATTTTACTGCGAAGAGCCCGCAGTTTTCAATGTTGTAGTTTCTCACGGCTGCCAGCAGAGAACACTCTGGCAGCATCCGAAAACAGCATTGAGACCCTGGTAGTCAATGCATAGCCAGAAACTACCATCCTTCTTTGTCAAAAAAAGGACAAGAGAGATTGAGGGGCAAATGTAGCCCTCTTGTAATACTTCCTGAATGTACTCCTCCATTGCTCGAGTCTCAGCGATTCAGACAGTGTAGACCCCAAAATGTGGCAGAATGCCCCCCACAAGGATATTAATGGCACAGTACCAAGGGAAGTGCAGTGGAAGCTGCATGGCCTTGACATTGAAGACCACTGCCTGAAGGTCCTCATAAACCTGAGGCCAGGAACATGGGCGTGCTGCAGGGGCTGATAGCACCAGTTCACCTGAACACAGTGCGCAGGGCCAGTTCATTCCAGCTGCTCTGGCTGCTGAAGTGTGGAACTTTAGGGTGTTGTCTGAGACCTAAGGCCAACATTGGGTCAGCCGCAACAGTTCAGTGCTGCACTACAGGCAGGATGATTGAACACGGCCCTGAAAAATGAGCGAAACCAATCATAGCTGGAGCTCCATCATGCCCCCAGACAGCAGTGGTCCAGTCCAGTCCTATCCCTCTCAATTGTGAGATTGCAATGGCTGTCAAGTATCACTCAGGCAATATTGCGTAGTGAATGAAGAAGTCAAACTGGAGTAGGAAACCTCTACATTCCTCAGGCATCCCATCATAGCGATTGGGGAGAGTTTGTTTAAATACCATATTTATGAGGGATGGTATAATATTATGTTATCAGTGCTTAGTTAGTCCATGCTAAGACGGCTGCAGAGCTAATGTGCAGAGCTAATGTGCTAACTTGTTTAAAGATTGTATAAATATAAAAGAGGGCTGTTCATTTATAAGTATGGAATTAGATAATTGCTTTTATTTGGAAGGTGTGTGATATTTACCGGGAGTTCAATTTGTTGCAGAACCAAACATACCCAGGAAAGCAGGTGACTCTTGCTAATAAAGGCTGGTGGAACAACAGACTTATGCATTCTGGCCGATGCACACTCAGGGCCCATAACGCAATAAGTAACCAACATTAATAGTAAGCAACTACTTCTTCACATACAGGGTCAGTGGCTCCTCTGTCAAGAGTGACAGAACAGTTGCAACACTTGCAGTGTACTATCCAAAATACCCTCCAACTTGGAGGGTTGCACATTGCCGTGCAATCATTGCCGGGGAGACCAGGATTCCTCTGGGGACTCTGGTGGAAAAGGAATGTGACCTGCTGCATCCATTGTTTTGGACTGAGCATCATCTATAATGCTGGTGGCATTCAAGGTGAGGAGGATGCAGGTGTGAGGTTAGAAGAATTTATTAAGTTCAGCTTAAAAGGGTGATGGGAAAACCAGGGAAAGAGTCTAACTAGGCAGCAACACAGGTGAGTGACAAGGATAATGATATGAACAACGCTAAATCATAAACGAGGTAGAAACACAACCAGAAGGGTAGTTAAACGATTAACTAAACGGGGTGGGGAAATCAGGGAGACGTTAATGAGGGATGAAACAAGGTAAACATGCAGGGCCACCTTGAACTCTGGAGTGAATAGTGTGATGATAGAAATCTGTTGAAAATATTATTTTAGATATTAAATTTATTTTTAACTTACTTTGCCTGGATTAAAGGATTGCATTGTTCTGAAAGTTCTAAGGTGTATACATACAAAAGCAGACATCCCACCTTAGGCAGATTGATTTTTCCTACATACTCAGAGAGACAGACAGACAGACACACACACACACATACATTTATTTCTATGGGGAAACCCCTTATCCCACCCACAACACCGTTAATCCGTTAATCCCTACCCAGCCCAGTCTTAATCATACAAAATACAAAACTTTAGTTCTTTGTCTATTTTGAATGTATTTATAATATACAAATGGAGAAATCAGATGTGAAGATCAATACTAATGGTGGAACCACAAGTAGGAAAATCAGAGAGTGAAAGAAATAAGAAAGAAGTCCAGAAAAACAGGCACTTCAACAAGACCCACCAAGAGGTTGATGTCAGGTAAAACAATATATGGGAATTCTCAAAAGACAAGGCAGGAAGGTCTCTTTTTATGGTTGTGTATAGTTATTAATCCCCATCCAAAGATCACACAGGAGGCATCAGTAGCTCTGGAACAGAGTACTCAGTTCCCTGTCTGCTATGTAAAGAGTTTGCATTGCATAGGTTTTAACCTGAGGTGACTGCAATAGTCTGAGAACTCAAAAGATGACAATGGACTACTCTGGTCTAATCACTAGCAATAATTTTGCAACAGTGTACAAAATTAAATTAACTTGACAGTGTCACAGAAGTCAGAATACTAAAGACCTTCAGGACTTCTTGGGTTAAGGATGATAGATTTGTAGTGTTTGGGAATGTGTTGTAATCTAAACATAAGAATGAAAAAAAAGACGAAAAAAAGAAGTTCATCTTAGAAAATCCAGTCGTTACACTGGATATAACTGAGAAACTAATGGTGCTTTTCCACTGGTATGCAGGGGCTGACCCATATCTGAGCCATACCACAAAGAGAGCCTAGTTCTCGCACAGTCTCAGCTCTTTTTGGATTTCCACTGCAGATGGGTTGGCTCGATAAAGGCAGGCTTTAGCAATAGTGAAATAAAACTTGAGACACATTTTCTGTTTACACAGCGTACAACATGATTTACTGTGTGCAATGATAATAATAATGATAATTATTATTACTACTACTGTGTGCTAATTTATGCTAGCATGTCTGTCAGAATCACTGTGTTATGCAAGTATCAAACGTTACCAGAATTAGCATTCACTTGCATAAATTTGCATTACAAATTTTGAAATTATGAAGTTGGAAATTTTCAATTTCTGTGTTTTGGGAATGTACTGTTACATCCCAACTTGCTATACTACTAATTAAAAATACATAAAATATATGCGCAGGACCCCAATATCCCTGTGCATTTTGAACAATCAGATGGAGTCAATGCAACCAGCTCTGTTTGGTTATGTATTTGGCTCCGCTAGTAAGCAGGGCCATATCAGCATGGGTACAGTTTGGGTATGGGTTTCAGAATTCACAATGGAAAACTGTTATTAGTGGGAGCATGTTTCTGAGCTCAATTAATTTTTATGGTATGGGTTATTTTTTTTAAGTATAGGCCATGATTGGTGAGAGTTTAATGATTTTCATAGTATTAGTGAGCCTTTGTCTACTGGGCAATTGTAAAAAGAATTCAATGTAATATTATTTGCCTTGAAAAGATTACAAGGAAGGAATAAATATGAGGGAAGGTAAAAAAATAGCATCAGTAATTACTGGCATGAACAGCCAAATCTGTGGTTGTGATACCTGTTTTGTTTTGCTTCACACAGGAACACCCCAAATGTTGAAATTATAACAAAAGTACTCCACATTTTAATACAAAACATACACATATTATATATAAACATATAGGGCCATTTTCAAGTAAAATAGATAGGAGATGATTGTGCATCAGGATGCATGACTGTAGACAATGCAAAAAAAACATATATATACATATATATACATATAATATATATCAATTTAACTTTATAACCATTTTAATATCATAAAACATTACTATATGATATATACAACGTGATTAACTTAATATTTTGTACAAATCTTACAAAACTGCTGGACACACATGCATACGAAAAGGACAGACGGAGGCACACAAAGGAACACGCTCCGTAGTGGTTTGGGCAGACCAGGTGGGGAGGGGCCTGCTGGTGGGGAGGGGCCTGCTGGTGGGGAGGGGCCAGCGGGTGGGGAGGGGCCTGCTGGTGGCAGCATCCCTGCAGTCAAACACATGGCCAGTGCCTGCCACTCACCATGGGAAGTGGGGAATGGAACGGCAATAAATAAAGAACAGGGCCTCGTAAGGGCAGAGTGCCTCCTGATAAGGATATGGGGAGAGACGCCCTGGAGACGCCTTGGGACACTGTCAGCTAATACTGTTTATGCCAGGGATGCTCTGCTTCACCGTACCTGTGCCGGCCTGGTTCTGTGCCACATGTGTGAAAGACCTCTTTTCAGCACAGTGACAGGCCTGGGGCATCATGTGGCTCATGTGAAACTGAAATCTATGGGATGGTCCTGGTACTTTTTGTTCACGCCAGGCAGCTTGCACACTCTTATTCTTCCTTTTTCATTGTATCTGTAAGCTTCTTCAAACCCAGGAGACACCCTGTGGGCTGCATGCTTCACGCATCCTGTTGGGCTAAGCTGACATGCCTCTTCCTCTCTTTCTAATGGAGTGGTCGATTGCCTGGTATCAGAACATCTGTCCAGTATCTCTGCACGGCTGCACAAATCCTTGGCAGACTTTAGAAAGGGGGCTCTTCTTAACTAACTCCAATCAGTGGAACAAATGAGTTCCGCTACAGGTACTGATGGAACCGAGAGCGGGAGACCGGCTGGGGCGTGGCAGGTTCCTGGCCCAGAAAGACAGACTCCCTGTGCAATGGTGGTTCTGGGGTGCAATGTAGCCCCACAGGCTTACTGTCAGGTCGGACCCTGTCAGCAACCGGCATGTCCTTATTTGGGCTTGTCACACTGACTGGTGCATCCATGGGGAATATCGTACTGTCCTCCACATGCACAACAATAGTGTGGCGACGCCAGGAAGACTTTTTGCGTCGTGTCTCTGGTGAGACAGGCTTCCGCAGTCCCACACCCCGCAGGTCGCCAATAGAGCCCAAGAGGCGTGCCTGCACCTGTTTGGCCGGAGAGCCCTGCCCACCAGAGGCACAGGAAGTGAAGGAAGCCACCTCAATGAATGAGGAGGACTGCAGGGGCAGGCTTGCATTTGGGCTCTCCTCATTTGTCACGGGATCCCTGCCCTGCTCCCTCGGGGCCCCTTTTGATGAGGTTCCTTGGTCCTCCGTGCCCCGCTCAAGTTTTACATCCAGTGATTTAGGCTTCTCGCCCTTGAGCTTCTTGCGTGCCAGTGTGTCACACTGGATCAGTTTGTGGGAACTGAAAGAGGTTCGGCTGTGCGGCCTGTGGGTGGTGGATGAAGAGGAGAAAGATGAGGAGGAGGGAGTGGTGGAGCGTCGGTGGCCTTCACTCGGACCACCCACGGCCAGGAGGCTGGGGGGGGAGGTGCCTGACTGAGGGGGCTTGTGGTGGCTGTAGAGGAAGCTGTGTGGGACCTGCTGGGTGGGCTTTTCTGGCCTTTCCTGGGTGAGGGATTGTGAGGCAAAGCCGCTCTCATTGTCTGTCTCACTCACCAGCTGGCTGTGCTCGTCGTCTGCTTCCTCACCATGACCCTCGGAGGCCATGCTGTGTCTCAGTGTGGAGAGTGTGGAGTAACCCGACACAATGGAGTGTGCGTCCTCCGGCTCTCGCCATCTCACCCCAGCACCACTTTTCTCCTGCAGCACTACAGTAGTGCTGATGTCCTCTTCCTTACACACCATTCTCATGGAGTCCTTTCCAGCATCAACATCCTCCTCCCTTTCTTCCTCCTCGTCCTCCTCCTCCTCGTCTTCATCATTCTCATTTTCATCCTCATAATCATCATCCTCTTCTACTGCTCTGGGTGCTGCAGCACCACCCCTTAGTGGCTCCCCCTCCTCAATCCCTCCCTTCATCTGTTCCCTTTTTTGGACACGCCCCCCACGATTGCTGGCTTTGATTGGCTCATGTTCTGAGTCCTCGTCGGTACTGCTACCCAGGATGTGGGTGACCGGGCGCTTCCTCCGTTTCCGGGTGACAGCAGACAGCAGGGACAAAGTGAAGTCCTTGGCTGTCAGATCCCGCCTTGAACCCCACGAGTCCTAAGGATCGATATGAAATTAATTATTTCTGATTTAAAAAACTTCACAAAAATTCAACCAATGACAATAAAGTTAAAAGCAAAGATTACCTTGGATTTAGCGGAGTCACTGCTGGTTGAATCTGCTTTAGTGAGAAGATAAAAACAATAGGAGAGTAGGGTTTATTAGTAAACCTGTGTAACTGGGGTACATATTAACCACAAGGGGTCAGACTGTATACAGACATGAAAGAATAGAATGATACTTTATTAATCTCTGTCAGGAAATTTGATTTTCGCCTATCCCATCCTGCTCTCCCTGAATACAGACGAGAGCATACTTGGGCGTTTACCGTGAAAGGCAGCCTAAGGGCCTTGCTCAAGGCAGAGTCCTGCACGGGTCCACTTTTGGAGACCTGCACCTGCGCGCACCCGCACAGTACAGCACCACACCCGCCCGTGCACCCATGATTATTTTAAAGAGTCCAGCAAAGAGAGCAAAACAAACTACATAAAAACCAAAGACACTAACAAGTCTGGTAAAAATCTGATATTGCAAGATAGGATACTGTTCATGGTCATGATATGGTATTCTCTAAATCGAATATGTGCAGTTACATTTATAACTATTAATACAATTAACAAAATAAATATTATTAAAGATTTATAAAGTAGAATTACTGTTGAGTGTGTAAACCGCCATGTTGAAATTACATCACAGGGGCAACTCGGACAACAAAGTCTAATCCGACATCAATGTCATAAAAGAGGTGTGTTTCCGACGGGAAGTGATGTTTTTCATGTTTCGGACGTTTTCATCCAAGTTACAACTTGGAGAGAAATAATCGAAAGCACCAAGTACCCCGACATACTGAACACACTTTGATGATGACAATTTGTACATGATAGTCTAATACATAGATATTTTTGCTTATATGTTATTTTTGCAGGCTACAATACTGTTTTGATTGACTTGCTACTCGCACGTGTATAATGAATTACCCGACCGGAAAATTCCAGAACATTAAAATCCGCCAATTTCAGCAACTATCTGCAGGTACCCGACCCGGTACAGGACTCTGGCTGAAGGGCACATGGAGATTGCCGAAGTCTGGTTTGAACGGCAACCTTCCCATCTTAGGTACAGAGGATTAATCACACAGCACCCCATGTTAATATGGAACTTTATACTCCAAACAGTTGGAGGACATTAAATCTCATTTTTAATTAAATATAATTTTATTTTAATTACATATTGGTTACTTTTTATTCAGACGACCATAAATAACACTGGTCACCATATACCCAAATCAGACTTCTACCAGTTTGTATGTGGTCCTGTGTGACTCAGAAGCTTGTGTGCTTTCTTCAATCAACTGCAGCTTAATCTGCATCGTACGTGTGTGTGTGTTTGTGGCTTCCATCCAAACAAGGAATCTTGGGATACGGGCAAGAGGAGGAAAACGTCACAGAGGCTTTGACATGAATTATGCAAAACATACTGATGCCCGACAGAAAAAGTTCATGGTTATAACAAGACTGCCAAAACAGCGGCCTCTATGTCAGAAAAAGTCCAAATATACCTGTGCACACACAGAAACACAGACCAAGTCTGAGGTCAAGATTAAACCATGGTCAATTGGGTGGGTGGGGTTGCAATACTACAGGCTAGAAACTGTAGTATTTTTAATTTATATAATATAATATATATTATATTATATCACATCAGAAGGTGAACCTCATTAGCTCTCATTTATATATATATAAATAT